>JAOPJG010000807.1:0-16568 GCA_027478255.1 Dispira simplex | reverse complement strand
CTGAGTGTGAGCGAATAGGACTGAATAGGAATGAATAGTCCTAGTGAATAGCAAAATTTAGGGTTCTTTAAGAAAAAGCTCCAACTTTCTTTCAACTTTTATAAAAAAAAGGCAAAATCTCTTTTAAAAGTGAGATAGAATGTAAAAAAAATTGTTTAAAAATAGTCGAAGTAACAACAGTGGTATTACAATGGGAACAATTAATAAAATGATGGTAGCGTACGCCATCCCTTTTTTTTAATGAAAAGGTGTTTCTTCTTCCGTCGAAACCACGTGATTTCTCCTGGAATTTTATTTCATCCGAAGCACTATAGAGTCGAAAAAAAAAATACCCATATCGTTTATAAAGGTGAGCGTAGTGATAGAGTGGTAAGTGATATTCAGGATTCATTGCCATCTCCTACCTTCCGATTACCCTTATCTTTTATCTGTGTTGTCCACATTTCCCGGAAGAGACCGTCTGGTTTGGCCTTTAGCTGTTCAAAGTTACCTCGCTCGGCAATCTCCCCATTTTTAAGGACCAGGATCTGATCCGTATGTATAATGGTGCTCAGACGATGGGCTATTATGAGACAGGTAGTGCTACCCAACTTTCTGGTAAGTGCGGCCTGGACCTCGCGCTCAGTAATCGTATCCAACGCAGAGGTGGCTTCGTCCAGTAGTACAATCTTGCCGCTACTCAGTAACCCGCGGGCGATGGTCACCCGCTGGCTTTCACCCCCGCTCAACTTGGACATTTGTTGGACCGTGGCACAGGTGTCGTAACCTTGGGGCATAGCCATAATCCGCTCGTGTATATTGGCTAAGGTAGCTGCGTGAATGATTTTATCCTCGGTGGCCTCACTATTGCGGGTGGCCGCTCCATACCCGATATTGAACCTCATCGTATGCCCAAAGATAATAGAGTGTTGGGGAACCAAAGATATATCCTTTCGCAGGTCGAATTGGGCAACCTCGCGTATGTCCTTGCCATCAATGGTGATTTTTCCCGAATTTACGTCGTAAAACCGCATAAGAAGGTTAAAAATAGTGGTCTTTCCGCCCCCAGAATCGCCTACGATGGCGGTCGTGGTACCCGCCGGAACTTTGAAGCTGATGTTTTTAAGGGTGGCCTTTGATGCCTTGTAACCAAATGTCACGTCGTGAAATTCGATTTCACCCCGCAAAATATCCCAGGGCAGCGCATCCGGGGGGTCCACGACATCCGTGTAATCATCCAGGAAGCACAGCAAAATGTTGCACTTTTTTAGCGTAAACCAATAGCGATTGCCCAGCTCAATGAGGCCAAGCAGAGGGGAGTAAACCACATGAAAATGGGAGATGAAAAACATAATATCACTACCGCTCATCGCGTCTTGGTGGTAGTACGTCAGACACATCAATATACCGACCAGAGTCAACGTATGTTCTATCAGAAAGAGGTAATTTTTCACGTTTTTGAGCAGCACATCGTTCTCAACCCCTTCGTTGTACGAATCCCGGAGTTTTTCTTCGTAAGAGTGAATATGAAATTTTTCTCCAGCGAATTGCTTTACCGTGTCTGGATTGTGCAGAGCCGAAAGGTTGAGACTAACATCGAAGTTGTCTGACTTCAACATATGCCGCAGCTGCCATTTCAAAGGGCTCACGGCGAAATGATTGACAAATTCGATGAAAATTTTACCAGCGGCAAGGGAGAAAAAATAGCGAGGGTAATTCCAGGCGTAATTAGTACCCATGGTCCATATCCCAAAAATCTCAGGACCTATGGAATAGACCAGATCAAAAAAATATTCATTGATGGCACTGGAACAAGAGTTGCTCAGCTCGTACACCCTAGCACTATGGGTTCCCCTAAAGAAGGAAAGTGATCGTTTGCTAAACTCGCCGTAAATGAAATCGGAGATCTTGATTTCCAGATAATCACGAATTGTACCACTGGAGATGTAACTGGTGAAAAACGACGATCCTTGAATAGCGTGGAACGTGCGGACAATTCCCAAACGTAAGAGCAATCCATACACCACGGCTTCGTTCTCCAATGAATCTAAAAACTGCTTGTGGTAGTAAGGTTCCAAGGCGGAGATCCATTTGGCGAAATACCGATATGTCGACCCAAGCACAAGGCTCCGGACTACCTGCCAGTCTAGTGGGTAAAACATGGACCATATAATCTTTCCCACCCGCACGATTCTGGTGAAGAGGTTGTATTCCTTGACGCTACACTTATGGATGCCCATGTAAGGTCCACTGGTCACACACTCGCTTTCGCTTTCGTCTTCGTCATCACTGTCTTCATCGCTGCTCTTGGACTCGGTCTTTTCCTCGGCTTGTTGCGAACTGGCTGTAGCGGGGTCGAACCAACCTTTTCGGTTCATGCGTAGATAGACGAACAACGTGACCAAAGGAATAATGATGAAAAATATTTTGCAAGCTGAAATGGTCGGAACCAACCAGTGGCGAAAGTACCCCGACGTTTCCAAGGGAAACTGGGGCCATATCATGTAGTGCGCCATGTGATGAAGTTCCACAAGTTGTGTCGAGAGTAACACCAGCCAGGGAGCCATCCACATGGGCCACCGGCTACGGCAAAAGGGGGTTATAAGTGAATTCAAAAGAGCCAGTTGGTGGAGCCAAATATAGTAGAAAAGAAGCCCTACCATGGCGGATTGGCAAATGATACCCTTGATTAACCAGGGGTGCCAATCGGCGGGTGTCAAAGGATCACTGTAGAACACCGCGTAGCAAACTACAGTAATGGCATATACCGACAAAAGGGTGTAGTGAAATACTTGTTGAATCAAGTAAACTTTCAAACCGAATAGCAATTGACCTTTCTTGTTCTTCCCAGCATTAGCATACTGTCTAATATACACAGAGGTATCGCAAGGGTCGAGTAGTCCCGAGGGGATAGGTTGTGCGTTACAGTACAATAAAAAGGCCGTAAAGAGCAAAACAGGCAAGGCCGTGACCAAGTTAGGGTGGAGTCGAGCGCGATAAACTACAGGCTCAAGTGTGGCTGCATACGCTACGACGAGACTAGTAAGCGAATACGCCAACAGTCTCGACTTGTCCCCTACGAGGACTTCCTTGGTAGCAGTGACATAGTCTCGGTACGAGGTTGTGGGCATTTCTAAGAGAGTTGAAGACAAAAAGCGCTTATCAACCGGTTGATTGCTAGAAAAAATAATGAGAGAGATAAACGGCAAATAAAAATGGAGGGATATGTCGCCTATTTACCGGGAAAAACGGCTGACAGAGGAATTAATGATAAACAAGACCGAATAGCAGACGGGGGTTCAAGCGAGGGTGAAAGTAAAAAAAAAGACATACGAAACGGAAGATATCGCTCAAGATGGATTATTACCTCACTTCTGGAAGTGGATTGGAAAGGGGAAGGGTGGAAGATGAACCTAAAAATGTGAATATTTATACCCACCCAGTTGGTGGCCGAGCACAGGCACCATTGTTGTGATGGTAAGCCGCACTTATTTTTCCCTTTGCAAGGGTGAAGTGGGGATGCCCAGGGCCGGTCTTCGTCTTTTACTAATTGTGCTAGTCACATTAAGGGTAGCCAGGAAAAGTCAGCACTAAACTGCAGTCCAATTACATTTCAGAACGCAGTGAGTTGTTTCTTCTGTGAGGGACAGCGTAACGATAAAATTCGCAGTTGGAACTGCGAATGAGATCCCACGGTAATGCTTACCTCGTTTTTGTTAGATGCGAATGAAAGCTGGTGGTTCAAACTTTCACATTGTGGCCTATGTATTCCGTCGGCCATGTTTTTCCTTTGATATAATCAGTTCCCACATTCGGTAAAGCAGCAGTCTGCCGTAGTCAATGCACAATCAGTACGTACGTTGGTGAACAGGCGAAGGTTCGTATTATTCTGCACACTCGATTGGAGGGTCACAACAGGTGTGCCTGTAGATATTGCCAAGGATGTGGTACTATTATACACTGGCTGGGGTTATTTTTTCTACCCATCCTGTCAGTTATTATCTAAACATAATTCGAACTATTCTGTGCCTGAGTGATTAATCGGTAAAAGCTGTCTTCGGAAGGTATCAACCCGAAGTTATCCTACGTCACATGCTGATTGGTACCATTTTAACTGTCTGAGATGTCAAAAACCAGGGCAATCACTTTGGAAAATGTTCCCCACTCTGAATCCTTATCACACTACAGCACATATTTGTGTACACCTCCCTTTCCTCCACTCTCACGATATTGATAACCTTTTATACTGTAGTGTGACCGCTAACTTGAAACACGAAGGTAATATCCCTCCCCTCACACTCTTCCTTGATGGTGTTACCTTCTCATCTTTTCATTCAGTCACGTGGTTGGTTATCCACAGGACACTCAGCCCCTTTATTATTGTTTACATTTTTTTACTGGGCGCCTCCTGGAGGAACCAGAGGAATATTCATTGGAAAAAAGCCAACAGCACTCTCCATCGGTCCGTTTATCCCCTAATCACACACATTTATTCCTCTGCTTACCTTGTTATCTAATAATAATTGTCTCAATTGGCTCCGTCTACAGTGTTCAAATACTCCAATTTTATTATTATTCAAACTCACTACTGACACCCCCCCCACCATTACGAACCAATCTTGCTGGCTCTAAATATGGCCCGTAGTAGACTGGGCAACAAGTCCCAAAGCAATAACCACGAGGTGTTGAGCACCTTGGCAACCGTCATACCCAACATTTTCAACGATAGTCAAAGATCTGGCACGCAGCACCGACGCAATGCCATTGCCCTCCGAAAACTTCAGGAACGATGTGGTTCCCTAGCTGCGGAAGATGTGGCCCAATACATGGCCCAACGGAGTGAAGGGTGTCCTTTGGTTTGTGCGTCGTCCCAGTTTCCCGGGGAATCTATATTCAACCATGAGCTTGTGCGTAATCTCAACAAGGTCTTGCCAGTGAAACGGCGGGAATCTTGTGCGGAATTGGTGATGCGGTTCGTAGCCAATTTCGTTCAATACGGTCACGATGTTGATCTGAAACAAGCTACCGAACGGACCGAAGACGAAGACGAGGAAGACACCTTGACTTCACGATTCATCGAGTTCCTCATGCACCATTTGCTCAAGGGATTCAATGCCAAGGATAAGGCGGTAAGACAACGTGTGTGTCAACTGGTGGCCTTGTGCGTTAATTCCCTGGGAGAAATCGATGAAGAGTTATACCAGGAGCTTAAAGTACGATTGTTTGAGCGGATCCACGACAAGGAACCCGCTATCCGGGTCCAGGCTGTGGTAGCCCTGTGTCGTTTGCAAAACGGCGAGGAAGAAACTTCCAACGGTCAGTTGGATAATGTGACCAAAACGTTACTCAATATTTTACGGTATGATCCGAGCGCTGAAGTGCGTCGGGCCGTCCTAGTGAGCATCGTTAAAAGTCCCCTCACGTTACCCCGGATTCTGGAGCGATCTAGGGATCTAGACACCGTGAACAGGCGCTTTGTGTACCTTAAAGTAATGAAGGAGATTGGGGATTTTCGTATCTTATCGATCGACGCCCGGGAAAAACTCCTGTCTCACGGCATCCAAGACCGCGAGGCCTCGGTGAAGCAGGCCTGTGTACGAATGTTGGCCGAACATTGGTTGGGGTACACCAACAACAACCTGGTGGAGTTGTTGGAACGCCTAGATGTGGTTAACAGTACGGTGGCCGATACCGCTCTAAAGACCTTGTATCGTTCCCATCCGGAGATCCCGGGTGCGTTCAGTTTTACCGAGGAAGTGTGGGAAAACCTCACCCCGGAAACGGCATTTTTGATCCGTACCACCCTCGAGTTTTTCCAGGAGTCCAGCGCCGAGGAGGAACTTTATTCCGCCCTTCCTGATGCCCCTAAGCTGGCCGCGTATATTAAACGGTTCATCCATACCCTTGAAACCGCTGAGGACGAAGAAACGGAGACCAACTGTATTTTCATTATTCACCAGTTGCTATTAATCGCTAACATCTGTGATTTTGCCGACGAATTGGGGCGGCGTGAGTTTTTCAACCTGCTTCGGGAGATGTTACTGCTGCCGGAAATTCCTGAAAACCAGATGGAAATCATTATTGACATTTTACTGAAAATTTCGGTCAACGAACGCGATTTTACCCGGATTATCGTAGAGACCATCTCCGAAATTCGCTCCTCGGCGGACGATGAACGCGAGGACGTGGATATCGATAACGATGCTCAAGGTATGGAACAACAGCTGGAACTGGTGTTGGTCAAGGTCAAGTGTTTAATTCTGACCAAACTCTTATTGGAGCGATGTCAGGAGAGCCTCCGTGACAATAATACCTTGTTTGGGCTACTGAATGAGTACATCATTCCGGCCATCCAGGATACCGAGGCCTTTGTACAAGAACTGGGCATCGTGTGCCTTTCACATTGTTGTTATTTGGACAAGTCTCTAGCCGAGGAGAACGCGGCCGCTTTTATGCAAGCGGTGCGTAAGGGAGAAGGGGACATCCGGGAACGGGCCCTGATGGCCCTTGCGGATTTAGCCCTCATGTACCATATCCCCACTTTGTCCCGTAAACTAGATCGGGAAGATGAAATTGAAAAGGTCCTACACGAGTGTTTGGAAAGCAGTGAGTCCAATATCCAGGCCATTGCCACGGAAGGTATTGTGCGTTTACTCTACTGTGGCAAATTGAGCCACCCGGTAACCACATTGGAAACCCTCTTGATTCTCTACTTCCATCCCATTACTGCCGACAATCTACGGTACCGCCAATGTTTAACATACTTTATGCAGGTGTTTAGTTATTCCTCACACGATAATCAGAGAATACTCCAAGAGGCGGTGGTACCTACGCTGTTGCAGTTGATCAAAATCCACCGCTCGACCAACGATGGAGCGACCATGATTACACCTTTGCAGGCAGCTCAACAATTGGTGGACTGGACCGATCCGCGCATTCTCCAGACGGCCTTGGCCAAAGTACAATGTCACCTGCCACCCATCGATGAAGGATTACAAGCCAATATCGCCATTGAAGCCCTCAAAGTGGGACTGGACGCCACACCGGGAACACGTAAAGTACTTATCCAGTTCACTAATCGACTCTACGTTAATGAAGCAGCGGGTGAGGCACGGCTCAAGGTGCTGGTGGCTCTCATTATTGCTTACAAAGAACTCGAAGTGATTACCGACGCGGTGTCCCGCAATGCTCTAACTCGGTTCGAAAACACTGTATTCAAGGCGCTCATGGTGTTGGAGTTACTCAGCCCTGACGTCATGTGGGACCAAGACGTAGTTCGTGGGTTTCCGGAAACCCAGGAAATATACCGGTTTATTGATCCCTTGACCCAGAAACTATCATTGTTGAAACCTAAACTTGTACAGCGTAAACAACCACCTCCGCCCAGCCCGTACCCTTCTAAATCGGTCATTGATCCCAATTTTGTTCCCGCCAAGCGAAGGGGGGAAACAACTAGCAAGGTAATTATAAAAGTTGAGCAGCTTCAGCGGGATATTGACGCAATGCTTTTGGACTCGGATGACAATGCCGACGGGGGCCTTTAATAGGGACCCCCTCGTCGTTACCTGAGGGAGCGGTGATAATGAACGGGAGTTTGCCTTACAGGGCCACCTCTATTTTCACTGTGGACTCGGCATTTGATTAATTCACTTCTCCTCCCCCCATTTTGCTTCTGCTTCAAGCAAGTATTAAAAGAGGACGACCATTCATTTATGTAATGCTCTCCATCACTCCGATTTTTCCAGTGAGCTGTGACAGTATACATTAAATAGTTAGTTTATAGATTAGCCTGTCCTTCTGTTACCCCTTCTCTCCCCTCATGCTTATATTCCATTGTGCCTTTATTTTCCGTGTGCCCCATTAGACATTTTGTGATTAGAGCCTGCAAGGAATGACTTAGTCCAGTACTAGCTGTTGGGATCTCACTTTTATAGGATTGCCTTACATTCTAAGTGAGTATATCTGGGAGAGAGCTAGCGAGGAAGTAGAAAGGAAATGAGTTGTTAGCGGAATGATATTGTCACTTCTGTGGCCTGAGGAAAGCAAAAGAAATGGCGATGGTAACGGTTGGATACGTGTTTCTACCTACGATGGCATATTTTTTTGACAATGACTACTACTAACCAGTGGAACTTTATACTTGCCTTCACCCTTGATTCAATGCGATGCTGGGACCATCTTTTTTTCCTATTCTGCTGTCACGTTGGCGATATTCACCAACTATTATATTAACCGTCGCTTTTCGACTTAAAAACACCCTTGCGAACCCCTTATGCCGGGACCACTATGCAATTGCGTCATTGGTTTTTTTGTGGGAATATATGGACGGAACTGTCCCGCACACTCTTTGCGTCATGCTTGTAACCTGTACGACCATAACGTTAGGCTATGCAAAAATCGCCCCGCCAGGACTGATATCCTCGCTCTTGTGGTCTTACCATTGTTGCAAAGAGGATGGGGGTACCTTAGTGATGTCAACAAGGCTGAAAAACGTGGAGTCACATGATTGTGCCTTATGTAACGACTGTGTATCCATTGCAGGGTTCTCACAGGACGGCTTGGCATTTCTTTGTTGTTTATTGGTTTACTGCCTGCTTCGTCCAAGTAGCCACTTTTACAGGGATTTCGTTTTTACTGGGAAAAGAGGGAGAAACCCTGTTGGGCCGGTTTGGCTGTTGGCTGGCTCAACTCCACACTTACCATGGCATCCTCTAATAAGGTTTTCGATATTTTTTCCTGTTTCTTTTATCTTGTAGAGCAGGAAAGAGATCGAGGGTAGGGTCGATGGCCCTTCCTAATACGGTGAAAAAGTAATACAGCGTGAATGTAACCCTCACCGTTACACACACCAACCAGCCAGCGACCAATATAATATGTCTGGTTTTTTTCGGCCATATAACGAATAATCCGCCAGAGTTTAGTGTTCTCTCATAAATTCCTGTTAGTTAAATTGTCCACAAGTAATTGCCATCCCTTTGCTCCCAATCGCTATATAGACGAAAAAAAAATCACCCATATGGATAGTTTTTTGTCGACTATATAGCGAAAAATCCGCCGATGAATGGGTCTATCACAAAATTCTATTGGCTACATTATATTTGGTACATTTTTTTACTCTAAATATCTATATAGTCGAAAAAAATCACCCATATGGCCATTCTGGTTTTTGTATTTTTTTCTGTGGCCAATTTCCTCCTTTTTTTCTCTCTCTCCCTCTGACTTTTGTTGTCGGTGTGGACAAAATTTGGGAGCCTTTAATCTATAATATGGGTAGTTTTTTTCCGACTACATAGAGATTTGGAGCAAAAAAATGTACCAGGCTCAACATAACCAATAAGATTTTGTGAGAGGCCCATTCAACTTCGGCGGATTTTTCGCTATATAGTCGAAAAAAAATCACCCATATAGTAGTTTTCCTGACTTTTTTCCACCCCTAAAGAGTCTATTCATGCGTGAACGTACAAGGCTTGCAAAAACCATGTGTAGATAAATTTAAATATAAACGAAAAATTGAGTCACTAAGAAGAAATTCAACCAACAGCGGTTAACAGTATCTATAAGAGAGATAGTATGAGGTACTTCCATCGACAAAGACATTGTGTAAAATCAAGGGGAAGGTAGGGATGTCCAAAATATATATGGGTGATATTTTTTCGACTATATGGATAGTTTTTTTTCGACTATATAGCGAAAAATCCGCCGAAGTTGAGTAGGTCTCTCACAAAATCCTATTGGTTATGTTGAGGTTGGTACATTTTTTGCTCCAAATCTCTATATAGTTGAAAAAAAATCACCCATATTGAGATTCGGAGGAAAAATGTACCAACCACAACGTAACCAATAGGATTTTGTGAGAGACCCATTCAACTTCCGCGGATTTTTCTCTATATAGTTGAAAAAAATTACCCATATGTTCCTTAAACGACTGCATCATTGCTTTTCATAAGCCGTCAAAGCGCATTGGAAGCAAAGGTTGATATAAACCCTTTGGTGATCCAGTCTATCACGATTAAAAAAATCATTATCTATGCTGGGGATGAATCAATTATTACAATTCGGCAGTCAGTTGGAAGAGGGGGGTGAATTCTGGCGATACCGCTCAGCTGAATGTCTGACGACATCCCAATATTCGTAAACATCCAGCTATTGTTCAGGCTGGATCGGAAATAGGCATATGAAGACAAAGCTGATATTGAGAATGGCCCTTTGTAAGGGCAGTGCAGCTGTACCCTCATCGAATCATCGGTGTTTTCTACACAAGCCATGCCCTCTCCAACGAAATATTATTGGTAGGACAGGACGGGTAAGGCCTCCCGTCACCCGAGTGGTAGAGACAAGAAAAACACACAACAGAATCCTCCCTCTTTCTCGATGAAGGGCGCTGAGACCGCTAGTTGCACAAGGTTCGCCTTTTATTCACACTAATATTCGCGCTTTTTTCTGGTAACCCAAAGGTCGAAAACCGGCGTCGCTGTTGTACCAAGAAATATGTCTTCACTACGGAGTTGTCCTCCTCTTTTTCTTTGACGGTATCCTCTAGTGCACTCAACACCGATGATGGTTAACTAGCCCACAGTGTCCAACATAGACTTTTCCTGCTCGGTTACTCTCAATTCACTTCTTTTTCCATTCGTTTACTCGATTGAGTGTCACCCTAGATTTTTTGCTTACTCTCTCATATTGCGTTTATCATAGCCCATCTCGTTGATTTCCCTTTACCATTGTTCACCTTGTTACTGCGTAGACGAGTTACAGATTAGACAGTGGTGGCTCACCACACTTCGTTACTGCCCATTAGTTTCGTTTTACTTGTTTCCTTACACACCTTCCTAGCTTGCAAGTCCAAAGCACGAGTTTCGGCCGATACTGCTGTAAATCGCGTTTTCTTTTCTTGGAAGGGCATACTGGACCGAGTCACCCTTCCTCATTCCTCCTAGTATAGTTAAACGGCTGTGACCTCGGTAGAAGTCCAAATTCAAAAATAGCACAAGAAGGAAAGCGGGAGCCTTGTATATTCATAACATTTATTGAGACAACTATTTATACCGCGCTGACACTAATATCCGATAGCTTCACTATTCCGTACTAACCTGCAGGGGGTAGGTGGCGTATTCCCACCCCCACCTTCACTCTTTACCACCTATTTGACCCAACCGGATATCAAGTGTGCCCGATTATATACCGTCTATCCCTTTTATCTCAGATATCTGGGGGCTCATGGTGTTGTAAAGTCGCTTACTTGGTTTGTTGCCCCCGACACCTCCCAGCACGGATAGATAGGGTGGGACTGCAACGCACACCATGACCAGAATGCAAAGCAACTCCCGAGAAACCAAACCAAAAGGGCGACGGAAGAAGGGTTATGTCACAGCTGGCGGGCAAGCCCAGGCATCATTCCCCAAAGACACACTCCCTTCCACATTTACCCTAAAACCCCCGGCGAACATGGGCCGACGTACGCTCCAGCCACCCACCTCACGGCACAGCCCAGCTACGGAGGTGGCGGTGCCCATAATAGCGTCATCCGCTATCACACCGGACCGACTCTCACAAGCATCGGCCCTCACAACGGGTGACTTGGAAAAATCCATCACCCATGCCTGGTCTCACCAGTTCTTTGGGGATCCCGACGTGCAGTCACGGTATGAAGCCATGCGTTACACCTATGGTTCCCCCACGGCCCGCGAGTCCTCGGGGGAAGCACCGGTCGTCTCTCCCAACATCCCTTTCCCCTCTCCACTCAACCTACCTAATATTACTCCATCTTCACTACCCAGGAATACCTCCGACGAACCCGTACGTAGTATGGGTGCCCCTTGCCGATTATGGTACACTTATAAGGAACGGTGGTTTTCCTCCTGGGCCACCTTTTGTCAGCACGTGTTACCTATCATTATATTATTGCTTACCGTTGCCATTAGTATTGTGGTATTCTTCGTATTTAAAAGTCGGAGCGAAGAGCGCTTTCGGCAGGATTTCGAGTGGCGGTGCCGGGAACGTTCCTCGGCCCTGGTAAATGATTTCAAAAGCTCACTTCAAGACGCCCAGGGCTATGCGGCACTCCTCAATAGCGTAAAAACTGTCACGCCATCGCTTTCTAACCAATTTTCGTACTATACCCTAGCCAAATCCAACCTGTTTGGTGTTAGTTACAGTCCCATTGTTAAAAATGGTGACCGGAAAATTTTCGAAGAATCTCACCACGTTTCTATTACTGACTTTGACGGGGATAGTTTTGAAACTAGCGATGATGCTGACAAATATTCCCCCGTGCTGATGACCTACCCCGATGAGGGCATTACCCCTATTGGTTACGATCTATTCTCCGACCCCACACGCCAGCAAGCGATGAAAGGTGCCCAGCTTGAATTATCCCATGTAATGTCCCAACCAATTTCATTATTTAAAACCATCAACAACGTGACTTCTCCTTTGCCCGATCTCGGCTATACCGTGATTTACCCCGTGTTCGACAACGAGGCTCTCCGCAACGAAGACTCTGGCACCAACACCGTCATTGGGTTTGTGTCGGCCGATTACCGTATCCAAACATCGTTTAACAAATTTCTCGAAGAGTTTCAACCCGAGAGTATCCGGACACTCATCTGGGATAAAAGCGCAAAGGCAGAACCGGTTTACGATTCCTACAATCTGACCAAAGAAAGAGACTGGTCCGACGTGTTTGTAGACATTAATTACACCGTTCTGAACCGGAACTGGACTATTCGGGGAGTGGCGTCAGAGCAGTTTGTCTCCGCCACCGTGGACACCATCTCCGTGGTATTTCTAGTGGTCATGAATCTCTTTGGACTCACTTTGGCATTTATTCTTCGTACATTAGCCCGTAACTTTTTCAAGGCCCGGCAGACCGTGCAGACTCAACATGTCGAACTGGGCAAGTCCCACGCCATCAAAACATTATTTAGCCAACAGAGCCAGGCCACCCTGCAGGCCGTGGCTGACCCTTTACTCGCGTTAGATTGTGAAGGGTATATCATTGGGGCCAATTCCTATGTCTTGACACTCACTGGATACAGTCGATCCGAGCTATTTGGTCAGGGTCAGGGAGACATACCCCACCGGAAGACCCACATTCGGGATTTATTGGTTTCTCTGGAGGCGCATAACTTTGATGAACCGTGCGCGTTCCACCACGGTGCCCAGTCCGTACGTGCCGGTATGTTGGAAGTGTGGGTGTTACAAAGGGACGGTTCTCGGTTCGAGGCCGAGGCTAATTTCAGCCAGGTTATCGGGGATACCCACCCACAATGCTTGCAAGTAGTAGTATTTCGGGACATTACCGAAAGTAAGGCCGACAAGCGGGCCATTCTCGAGGCCAAACGAAACGCCGAACGGGCCAACCAGTCCAAAGGTGCCTTTCTGGCCTTTTTGTGTCACGAGATTCGTAACCCTGCCCACGTTATCTTGGGTTACGCCGAGATGTTGCGGTCCACGCTAGGTCCGTCCAGTACCGAGGTATTGGAAGACCTGCAGTGCATCGAAACGGCGGCCCAGTTCATGGGGGTAGTGGTGAGTGACGTGTTGGACCTTACCCACATGACCGAAACCCAACAACGTAATATTCAGCTTCACAACGACGTGGACCACTTTACCAGTTTTGTACAGCGCTGCGTTAAGTTGCAGCAAAAGTTGGCCCGGGAGCGCCAAGTCATGATGGATTGCCAAGTGGACTCTCGTATTCCACCTTACCTGGTATTCGACCGTTATCGTTTGTCCCAGGCACTGATGAAACTGATTATTTACGCCATCGAGGATTCCAATCCCCGCGACACCGTCTTTGTCAATGTGGAATTACGGTCCCGAATGCCTAGCACTGGTCGGGTCATGTTGCGCTTTACCATCCAAGTGCCCGGTGTCACCTTTTCGTCGGATAATATTAAAGGTAGTCAGGGCGACATGTTGGATCAGCCCTTTGATCTAGAGCATAACTCCCTGGGTGCCAAATTCTTTTCTGCAGGGGTGTCCAAAACCTTGGCCCTTACCATCATTCGCATAATGGGCGGCCGCTTGGAAATGACCGACCGTGAGGCAGAACAAGGTACCCAGTGTTTCTTCGATCTGGAGTTTGATATCCCTGATGCCTCGAAACGGGACCGATTCCTCAGCGAACGCACTAGCCAGGACAGTTTAAAGATCCAAACCCTTTGTGACTCCGATACTACTTCGGTAGTTTCCCCCGGTATCTGCGTACGTTTGAGGTCCCCAGAGGACCACTTGTCACCCGAACATTCCGCCACCTCCCCCGTCACTGGTCAGGGTGGTAATGGTTCACCGCTGTTCCCAGAGTCTGGTAACCGCGCTGAACAACACCCATCAAACGGATCGTTCCCCAACGTAGTGTTGACCCAGGATCCTTTGTCCGGCATGGTATCATCCAGGAACAACGACAGCCCGGCGATACCAGAGTCTGTACCGTGCCCGCGCTCCACCAGTGATCACACTTCATACTCCAGCATCGGCAAGGTGGTCCCCGAGGATGATGCCATGCGAGCACGTCGCACTGTGCAAACAGGTCCGACGGATATGACTTATGATTTAGATTTAGATCACCCTGTCTGGCGGATGCCCCAGGATTACCGCGACAGGGTACGTCAGTCACTACGTCGGCGTAGCGTATGGACTTCGGTACAACACCATCCTACCCAACTGCCCACAAGAATGCAGTCTCCCAAGCGTTTCCTCCGGGATCTATCCAACGAAGTAAGACGGTCCATCCCTTCCATGGTTATGCCTTCAACTGAACCTTCCCCCGAAAAGGCTTTGCGTTCTTCATCAGTTTCCGTATCATCGTTACCTAATTTGGATAGACGCCTTTGCACTGAGGACTTTAGTAGACTTTCCACCGGGCCTTCGAACCCACTCGAAGAAAAATTCGCGGCCACTCTGTCTCGGGATATACTCGATGCCATCATGACCCCCCGTAACGAAAATGGTGTTCCCACGTGTGCGACTTACCTATCATCACGAACGAATACCTCATCGCCCCCGTCTTCAGCGTCTACTCCATGCAAGACATCTTCTTCACTTACGGTTGATACGATGAATCTTAAGACCAGTACCGTGACACCCCAAACTGGTATCATTTCTACTCCCCAGACTTCGGGGTTAACCTTGAGGGATACTCCATCTGATGCAATACCATCGGCGACTTCTAGTCAAGATTCTCGCGCTACTACGGTCCAATCAGCCCGTACAAAACTCAAAAATCTTCGGAAACGAGCTCCGGCTGCTACTGCTTCCAATGGTGCCAAGTCACCTTCTGTGACGCCCCCTCCGTCCCTTGTGCCATCCCATCTCATGGGTCAGCGAGTTTTGCTCGTGGAGGACAACCTTATTTGTCAACGGGTTACGGCCAAGATGTTGAAAAAGAATGGTTTTCAAGTGGATATTGCCAATCACGGCAAAGAAGCGGTGGAGATGGCCGAGGATGTGCTTCGCCAACACACTGAGCAAATGAACTCACTGTGCCTTGCCAGCCCCTTAGGCACCCCTACGGATAATCCGTATCACACGCTGGTCAAAGAATACGCGTGCATTGTAATGGATGTGGTTATGCCAGTGATGGATGGTTGTGAGGCTTCCCGTGTGATTGCCGCCCTGGGTTATGAAGGGCCAATTATCGCCCTAACGGCCAACTCTATTGAAGTAGAACGGCAGCGTTGTCTAGATGCGGGAATGGCCGCTTTTGTAACGAAACCTGTCAAGGAGAAAGATCTTATTGCTTTGGTATGTACTGAAATTCAACGGCATGCGTCGTAATTCTCCTCTGGCTGGTTCACTGTATTGTCTTTTCCCGCGAGCTCTGCTTAGCTCTGAGCATGATTAATGCATTTCGAAAGTATCTGGGATACCAATGAATAGCCTGTTAGATAGAAAAAGCAAATACGATATCTACTGATTTTTTAGAATGAACCGGAACCTATCTATTCCGTGAATGTATTGTACACTATGGTGTTGTTTGTTGGAAATGTTGTACCTTTAGCTATGGTAACCAAATATCCGTTGCCACAGATGTATCTATTACCCATTAAAAACATGCTTAGAGGCCACTCATCTTCCCTTTCTTAACGATTAAAACGGGGAACCAAGCGATTAATTATTGTGGTAAATTAATGTTCTATAACTGATTTAATGATATTAATTTTTTTAAAAAAAGTAAACTAACTAGCTACAGTATTCTTAGCAATGTCCTTCCATGCCAGTCTGGTCTAAAAGAAAAAAATACAAGTAAAAAAAGACGAGGATGGCTCGTATAAAAAAAGAAGAAAATACTGATTGACGCTCGTACTTACTTAATAGACTCTTTGACTAAAATTATATTGTCCAGCAAGCCCAGAAATGCTTTGGGGGAACCGGTCGACTAACAAAAAAAAGCACCAAAACATTAGGATACTTACCCAGCTTGGGTATTACAGTGAACCTCCCGTAGTTCCGTCAACCTTTTACCTACAGGTCATAGGATAGGTTGGAACGTAGCCATTTTTCGACCACTTCCACCGGCATATTCTTGCGCTGGGCATAATCCAGCACTTGGTCTTTGGTAATTTTACCAATGGCAAAATAACGCG
>JAOPJG010000806.1:0-16569 GCA_027478255.1 Dispira simplex | reverse complement strand
TGTTTTCTATTTTAGTTTGGTCCATACAGTACTGGAATAACATACATGACTCCACTAATTCCATGGTAACCATTCAACTGTTATTAGACCCCTCACTCCTCTGTGTGTATATCAGAATGGCATTCTAAAAGCATCTACAATACTGTGTGAAGGTTATGAATAAAGGATACACAGCTGGGTTACTTGTTTACTGAGTGGGGAGGGACAATCCCAATGATGATGTGGAGGAATGGCTACTTCAACGGGACAATATTGTATTATGACCATGCTGTCAATAAAAAACAGCCACACAATGCATAATGAAATTTTTTTACCATGATGAACAGTGAGGCTCCCTATTTAGCCATACTTCGCCGTGATAATCAACCAGTGAAAATCGTCCGGGTTATAGGCCGAGTGCAGGTCGATCATTACGAACAACTGAGACTTGCGTGAGGAATCGTGTTAACAATAGTAATAGCGAAGAACAAGATGTTAATAAAAACATGGTCCTACATTCACACAATGGGGCTTTGTTGCAAGTGTTCGTCTTGTTATACCCGTTTCCCTCCATCGATTGATAACTGGCCATTCGTAACATCATCGGGCATGAAACAATCCCTATTGGTGGTTAAACTACTGGTATTTACCATCTTTGTGCATACTGCCGCTCCTCCCTTTCCCTGCTTTACTCTACTTCAAAAAAGAAAAAGGAATAGGCATAGTAAAGATTCAAGTATTACCTTTTTGGCTCCAGCGTTCGACCCATCTCTGTGTAGTTCTTTACATCGTATCAGTTCCAGGGTAAAGAGAACAGGACAAAGGAGACTGGTTAGATTATTATTTTTTTTGGCTTTGGTACGATGTGGAAAAGAAGAATATAAGCTTGTTATTAATTTGTAGTATGAGATTTAGAATACTGCGAACGCTACTTATTCACCTTTTCAGATTCGACGTACCTTGCGAAGAATCCATGATGTTGTGCGAATAAGGTTTGGCGTTCATTCTCAAAAAAAGCGAACTTATAGTTGATTTTTAAAGACATTACAGTCGATGCAATGGACAAAGCTTCAACTAAGAACCTCACCCTTGTATCCACTTGTCCAGTGAATGTAAAAATTTATTGAACGAAAACGCCAAATGTCACAGCAGATACGGAGGTGGCATCAGTAAGATTTCCTTTGCCTAAAATATGAACATCAGTCAGCTGTCATTTTCAAAGTAGCGAGAACACTGAACAAGTTAAAAGGATAACTACGAATATAAAAAAATAAGGAAAAAAAAGGCATACGGTAAGATTAGTGGATTCAACCCTAGACGGAAAAGTAATGATAGTGAAAACACAAGCATTGTACAACTCATTCCCTCCGGTGACCCATAAAGTGTCCCCTCCCCCAACGCCAGGGTGGAAAATATGAAAGCGAATCGTAACTGCAAAGACTTGTGTGTCTTGTAGCACAGTTATGATTTACTGTTTCCCTTCACCTTAACCTCACCGTTTAACATTACCCTCGTCTATTTTTCAGCCTCACCCCAAAATTTTTGGTCTGGCATGCCAAGTTGTTGCATCTGACGAATCCCTACTTGGCTTTTTGGAAACACAGGTGGGAAAAAAAAAGTAATTCTGGCACAACATGAGAACGAAAAATAAATCTCTCATTTTCCTGGTCCCTGTTATCTCTCCATTATATCACTAGTGCTGAATCCAACTGGAAGAGAACTAAAGAGCATAAATAAGGGGCATTTTCTCTTTCCCTGGTGTAACTGCCGACGAACCCTGGTAGGACGGCGAAAAATCTCTATAAAAAAAACACTGCTCTCCACTGCCATTTCTGCATCCTAAGGCCCGAAGAGTATTGGTTGGACCGTTACACACACTGCAGGCATCCCTGTCCCTAATTGAACCGTAAGCGTAACCCAACCCAATCTCAATGTAGGACAGAAATACCAGCATCCTTTCCTCCTCTTGCACCCGCTAAACTTCCAAGACATGTTGGTGGGGAAATGCGATCTTCTTATTGGTGGTGTGGGTTCACCAAAAAAGATGATTTTCCGACGTTGGGTTCTTTTACAGTGTACAGTTGACCATGTCGGCATTTGGCCAAAAGTATGTGAGCGTTCGTATTCATTTAATGTGGGTGAACACAGGTGTAAAATGGACTAATTAGGAAATGGAATGTCCATCTCAGTGGCAGACAAAGTATCAACCGCGTTGCGAATTACGTACGCTGTTTTTCTATTCAAGACTTGGTGATAAACTGGTGTCAACGGTGGGAGAGAGCTTTGTTATTGGTTGGACCCGATAAATAGTTATAAAGATACAGGAAAATATACAGTTATGAGATCTCCACGTCAGTCCGCTCGATTATTTTTATTTCTTTTGCTAAATTTATATTAGTGAATTAAAGAACACACTAGGAAAGTAAACCAGTGTATTTTAAAAACAGATGGTCAAGCGAAGCCTGTATACACGAGACTGATACGTATATCATTGGACCCGCCTATTTTGGTCACTTTATACACATTACACCTCGTTGCGTGGGAGGTTCGAATGGTCGAACGATCTAGAATGGCAGCATTTACCATCCAGTTTTCTTTGATCGGCTTGGTCACCACAGCAACCAGAAAAAAAAAAGGGACACCTGAATACCTGAAACGCACAGCAAGGTCTTCAGCAGATTACCACTGAAAGGATCGTCCATTGGATATAGTCTGTGGGGAGGTACATCCCACCTAAACTGCATTTGTACAAAGGTCAATATTCGTATGTGTGAGAACTGCACAGTCGAGGTATACTATAAAAATTAATTGGTCGAAGTACTGCTATGACTTTTTTTTTGGGAAAAAGTGTGATTTGACGGTTACTTTGCTCAAGGGTTTAGTTACCTTCTTTTTTCTATCTGGTGTTAAATGTAATTTCCAGTGATAACTACTGGTGGTCTTCAGTTAGGAAAAGACAGGGTGACGGTTACATTTACACACCCTGCTCCTTCCCCACCATTGCATTCTTCGACATGAGGACGGACTACATGAAAGCAGGTAGCGGCACTCGATTAAAACAACTATAATTTATTAGAAGAAGTTAAATACAAACAAGGTGGATAATACGAAAGTCTCAGGAAAAGGGAGAGAGAAAGAGAGAGAGCGTAAACAGGTGAATTGGTCAACAACCCCGAAATGTAACTAAGGTTTCGGTGAAAAAATATCATCCTAAATGTTATAGTGCCCACTTTTTTCATTGTTTTGGAATGGGTACGCTTGTGTTCAAATCTACAAAACGGTACGGTTACCAGCTTGTCCTAATTATCCTTGGCCGTTCTAGTATTCCCCGTAATCCTCTTTTCCCCTAACTATTAGTATTTGCGAACATTTAGCTTTAAATTCTGCGGCCTAAAAGACGTGTTCGAATACCCCCAAACGAAACTTTCATAGGACGCCTGTACCTAATTAGATTAGCAGTGTTCCAAATTGGTATGAACTAACCATACTGAGTAGAACGCATGCGCAGGTACTCGAGCCACTTTATTCACTAATATACCAACCATAACATCGAGGTTGCTGAATCGCCAATCTTAAAAAATAAATTTTATAGCATGTTGGATATTGAATAAAAAACTGCAGTTCATTGGCGGGAATAATCCGGCTTCGGAGCTCAATGTGGAATAGGTTAAAGTATTCGACGGGAAGGACCGTAGATCCAATACTAGTATGAAAAGTGCACCATGGCTATCATTTTATCATATATAGTATAACCATCTTGCTATCAACTGTAAGAATGCTTCCTATACCCTTACCATCTTCTCCACTTTTAAAGAGATTACCAAGTTATATTGAACATTGTTATGTCTAACCTGATTTAGGGTGAATATTGTATCCATACCTTACAGAGCGATAATATCAGACATAAAATGTTAAAAATACCCCTCACAAATGAGAATAAAGAATGGATTGAGACACCATTAATTATCTCTGAGCCTGGTGCCCATTAATATTGGAACTTCGTTTTGAATGTATATCCTAATCCACTCTAGTAAAATCGCCTGGATTGGTCCCCCTTCTCTGTCACTATATTCCGAGTTATACTAATTGCCTTGAATTTTATTTCGGGGGGGGGGAATTATAAAGTAACTGGATGATGCCCTGCATTCAAGCTATATCAAACTGGTTCGACTATCTGTGTTTTTTTTTTCTACAAAGTAAAAGATAGAGGCGGCATAGAGAAGGACACTCTACTTTGGGCTTGAAGTGGTACCGAAACACAACTCATTACCCAACGAACCTTGAAAGTTAGAATCTGGCGATGCTACTGTAGCCTCTTTAGTCTTGGATTCGACAAATTCCAGCTGATAACATGTGTGGGTATGCAAATATTGGAATAAAGCCAGGGGGATATTGTTGTTTAAATGAAACTATTAATCCAGTAAAGAAAGCCAAAGTATCCAAGAAAAAGAAGCACTCAAGTGTCGAAAGTCACTCCATCACCCTCGAACCGTTGTCTGCTTTGAGAAATGGATACGTGATGGTGATGCTGGTTGACGTGTAAACTAATTTTATTGAATAATTGTATAATATTCAACTGTGTGAATTTTGAGTTGGTTAAAAAGAATACTAGGGTGATGGTAAGAAGCTATACAAAGCAATTCCTCTGTCCTGGATGTTACATGGCATAAGATGGTGCACCTCAGAAGGCGAGTATGTACGATTTCCTCACAAAAATAAAGCTATATTAGTTGAAATTGTGTGATGGATCCCTGCACCACCCATTAGTAGTCATTTGGAATGTGGGGTAGAATGGTAAGAGGTATGTGTGTGTGTTTTTTCCAGCGGTGAATCATTGACTATTTTCCAAGTCAAAGGGATAGGACCGAGGTATAGAGTTAGCAACGATCCCAAACGTCACAGGACAAGGATGACAATTGGCTCCATGGATAGGCTAGAGTTAAAGCGGTAAGATTTTCCCCGCTTAAACGCTGATGATTGGTGGAAATTTTATGGTATCGTGGCAGTTGTAGGTCTAGCATCGTTAGACGACATGCCTTATGGACTGGAAATACCTTAAAAAGTCAGTACCCCCTTTGACTGTGATCGTCTACCTACGTTGCAATAGTTACCACCATTCTACTCACGTAAATTTGGTAGACAGACACATACTTGTTTTGGGTTCACACCCATTTACCACCCTATTTTTTTCGGGTTGTATCCACCCCATTGCACTATTGCTGCCGTTTTTTTTTCCGAGCTCTATGAATGTAACCCAATGTTACACAGGCCAAGTCCAATACTCACTACTAGCCCCAAACTAGGGTGTTCTTTTTCCTTTTTTTTTTTCTCTCTCTTCATGGACAAGTTCCCGTTTCCTCCTTTCCTTCCGAGTGCACATCCACCCTCATAAAGGGCCACTACGTGTACACTCGAAAACTCTGCAATGGTACAACGTCCTTCATCCTCCTATAAAAGCAACGTGGTTTTCCTTATGTTGTGACTTACGTTCAAGCTACATCATCCTTTTATTTTCTTCTTTTTTTTTTTATCATTCACGGGAAAAATTAATTTTGTCACAGTCGACCCACTAAATTATTTCACTCTTCTCCTTGACCAGTTTTTGCCAGCAGTGTTATCCCCGTATCTCTCGTATGCACCTCAATATTCTCCGCTGTGCTGTATATTTCTTTTTTTTTAAGACGTACACGAAACCTGCGGTTAGGTGCTTCCCTGGAAATTTAAAACGTGATTTTTTAGTTCTCCAACCTTGAAGCATTAGGTGACAATTTTATCCATGAGGTGATACTTTATTTATTTTTACCCCGAGTCAATATTCAACCCCCTCTGCGCTTAGCCGATACAGGATGGACTTGTACTTATCCAAACCCGCTTTCGTAGGCCAAATGAAATCACTCCCCCCACTTACCGACTGTTTGAAACACAGTGTAAACCCAGAACCGCAGTTACCCAGTGTTTCGGCCGTGTCTACTCCCGGGGCAACCCCTCGTCAGACTTCTGACAAGGGCTATTATGACCCTGTACGTGACCAGTTCATTTTCGAATTACCGTCGTGTTCCCCACCGCTCCGTGCGGCGTCGGCTGATTTGATACACAGGAATATATCATCTTACCCAACCAGCCGGTGCAGTCAATCCTTAACGCAGTCTCCGCAACCCCGAGCCTCAGGCTTATCTTTTGTTCGTCCTAGTTGGCAGACTCTATTGCCCAGAGACTACACCACCAATACTTGTACACCCGTCAGTTTCCAAATTGCTCAGCCCAATCTCTACTCTTTTCAAAGTTCCCAACCCACGCCAGTGAAGTTGCCTAATTTTTACGCCCTGACCCGTACCTTGACCCCACCAGCCGCTTCCCCCTCCCCACGACGAACCACGCGGGCTCCTGTCCGTCTGCGTAATTACACCATTGACGATCGGTTTCCACGCCAAATGTTCGAAAGTCAATCATCGGATCTCAAGATTACCGAGGCTGAAATCAACGAGCTCAAACTCCACTATGATCGGGTGATCTACGAAAAAGGTCTGAGCAAAATTTCCAATAATCTTTCCGTTTACCACGCCCTCAAGAATCGTTCCCTAAGTCGCATGACCCAGGGATTCATTCGATCCTGCGGTATAACACCCCGCATTCGGGCCCGGGAACAGATCGTTGCCTATTATGAAAAGGATGACTCGTCGGGCATTCACGTGCGTACCATTTACGACCCACGTTGTCCGGATTTTGATATCCAAGGCAAACTGGACGCCATCGGTCCCGTGGTGTTTTTAATTACGTTTGGCTACTCCTTTGACGGCATCGGCCGTATGCTGCTCTACAAAAATCTTCGGTTTATTGAGGAATTGAATCACGATATGGTTCCCTTGGAACCCCACGAATCGGAGGTGCGTTTTCTACTCGACAGGTTAAAAGACATTGAGAGTATTTACGAAAACCGACCTCATTCACTAAGCAAGAATGCCTACAAGCGCAAATATCGTAGCAAGGAGCGATCGCTTGCCTACTAGCTTGGGATAGTTTTTAAGCCCACTCCCCTCCCCTTTTTCTCTTGGCTTTATGAGGTTATAGTTTAGCATGCTCTCGCACCTACTGGGAAAAGCTGACCCATGGTCAATTATATGTCTACGTACATATTGTACATTATACCGTGTATTATATTTATTCTTGTCCCTGCGTAAGTTTTTTTTCCTGGAACTTTCCACTACTCGTACGTATCAATATCATATTGTTTGTTTGTTTTTTTTTTTTCATTTTTGCACCTTTACCCTCGTGTAACTGGGAGGATGGAGTTTTACACTGCATCCATTCACGTAGCAGATACCTCTAGGTTTAGTGTCATTTCTGCTAGTTCTGCAAGTTCAGTGAGACCTCAACAAGGTTTTTGTACATAATAATAAACTAATTTCTAGATAAAACAATGGTTATTAAATTCAGTATTACATTGTCTACGTTGTAGCCAGTTTATGTTCTTCATCTAGTGCTGCACGTTCGTTGGACTTTACGTATGTTTTTTTCACCACCCCAATATTCTTGTTATTCATCGGTTACCCTTGTTGATCACAGCGGGTAAATGAGATTCAAGGCGACTTTATAATAATTGTTAAAATTATTTTGGTTTGACGTAATATTGCCAGCGTGATACCAGTGAGAACCACTGGTCGTTACTCGTTCTATCTTTGTAACGTGGGGATATGATGTTTGCCAAGATAAGCTGAGGTATTATTTCTATTCTCCTGGAATGACCCTCCCGTAGTGAAATTTATTTCATCATCAGAGGTACCTCATTGTTATTTCTAGTGGAAAAAAAATGACACACGAAGCCAGATGAGATGATGTGGGAAAATAATTTACCAGGAAACCATCCCCTTTGTTACAAAGTTATAATGGTTAGCCAATTTTAGTGGAAATGGCGGAAAATGGGACAGTTTCTGAGAAGGGGCCCGAGGACATCAGCGCATTCTGAAATATGTCAGTGGTAGGGAGTCGAAGGAAGTTTGGGACTTGGGGCAATGATTCGTATATCCCTGCGATTTCCTCATTGGTACAATTTGGTGGACGGGGTATACAAATGGGAATGGAACCCGCATTCTCTTCCACTCTCCCCTGTTTTTAATTTTTCTCTATCGTCAAGGGAGAAAACATCCTACTAACAATTCCCACAAAAGGGAAGGACGATGCACCCCCCTTCCTATCTTCCGCAATCGAATTTGGGTTAATGGTGTCCATGGAAGCACCCCTTACTTCTAGTGGTGCTTAACCCAGTAGATTTACGAACTAGCTGTCGACCAGGTATCAGCGGTATTAGTAAAGTTCCTAGGGCTACTCTATCAAAGGTGGAGTTCATTCAGTGTAATTCCCGTAGATTCAAAGTACATTACCTGCTAAATATTAACCAGATGCCAGACTCTGTACCACAGCGGACTACCGCAAATTTTGGGGTGGGATTATGGAATAGATATTCATCAATACGTCGTTAAAATAGTATTCGGTGTGACCTATATTAGCTTAATTAATAACTGATACTTTGATTTTACGAAGAGGCTCGTCAAAGTATGGACGTTTTAGGCCAGATATTCATTATTCGCGAATTCTTTATGACACACACACACATATATATATATATATTTGAGGCATACTTGTCCCCGGTTAAGGCCTTAGAAATCACAGTTCCTCTTTCAAAAGGCTTGACAAGGACCTTTTTCATTTCCATCTATCTGCTGGGGAGAAAGTGTGCTATCCAGCATTCCCCTCTTTAACCGATTAGCGTAACATGATTACCGTGTCTCACAGGAATCACAATTCCTGGAATTTGACCCATTTTTTCACTGTCTTGTTGTAACAATTGTGCTTTTCTTGTCAAAATATAGTGCTCAGCGGCTACCACTACATGTAGCCACTTATTGCCCCTGGGTTTTATCATCATTTTTTTGACTCATCCAGTATGGCGTGAATCATCTAACTTAGTTCTAACGGTGATTGGTGCTTAGCATTCATTAGCATGACTCAACGTTACCAGTAAAAGGGAAGTGTATTACAACGATGTACGGCAACAGCGCCTCGTCACGGTTGCTTGCAGCCGCATTGTCTGGCCCAAAGCGTGGCTCACTGTCCTACACGTCTTTTTGCAGTGAGTTGCTCGAAAAGTATACCACTAACTCTTTCTAGCACGAAGCTGGTATATATACATCACGGCAGTATTCTCAAGTACTCTCAGTTTCCTTGTTTGCATTCCTCGTTGGTTCTATTTAATAAGGACATAGTACTGATGTGGAGCTGCCCATCCCTTGCTTGTTTTCCACAGTTCTTCTGATACATTCGTTCGACTTGTACCAATCCTCTGACCTTTCGTTAAAGCAGATAAACTTTTATACGACAAGTATGGTAAGTTCATTCACATAGTGAGGTAATGGAAATAGGCAGGTGTTACACCAAGGAAGTCACCTATCGGAGAACTCTGTGACCTGGTTGTTTTTGGCATTATACCAGGTCGCCGTATTCGTACGTGTCACTAACCAAAATGCATGGCCGATGCTGACTGCTCACGGGGGCGCTGGGAAACCCCCCTCTGTTCTATTTTTCTTTATATTTACCTGACCGATTTTTGTCGGTTCGTCTGACTTTGGTCTCGGGTATAATGGCACACGACTGGTTCGTTGTTGTTGTTGTTAGTATAAGCTCAAACCGACGTTACCTGAAGTGGAAGCGTTGCTGAGCCAGCACGCCGGGAACATGATCCCTGTTTACCAGGACATTCCTTCGGATCTTCTGACTCCGGTGTCGGCGTACCTTAAACTTGCCCAGGGTAACAAATACTCGTTTCTCTTTGAGTCGGTGTTAGAAAAGGAGGAAACCGGCCAGTATTCATTCCTAGGGGCTTCACCGTACGAGGTGATCCGCACGGGTCCCACCGAGGGTCGGGAATGCGACCCCCTAGTTTATATCGAGGAGCAACTCTCCAAGGTGAAATACGTGCCCGTGGCCGGATTACCTTCGTTTACCGGGGGTGCCGTGGGCTACATTTCCTTTGACTGTATCAAATACTTTGAACCCACTACGCGGCGTGAACTGAAAGATCCATTGGGGATCCCCGAGAGCGTGTTTTTGATGGTAGACCAACTGGTAGTTTTTGATCATCGGTTCAACGTGGCCAAAGTGGTGGCCCATATTCGTACGGACCAAACTCCAGATCAGCCCCTGACGGACAAGTACGCAGCAGCTGTGCAGCATATCCAACAGACTATCCGGTTACTCACCAGTGACCATACCCCCTTACCTCCCCAACCCACGATCGAAGAGGGTCACCCCTGGACTTCTAACATTGGCCAGTCCGGATACGAAGAGATCGTAGAAAAGTTACGTAAAAATATCGTGCAGGGGGACATCTTCCAAGCCGTGCCGTCACAGCGTATGTCACGTCGGACCACATTGCATCCTTTCAATGCCTATCGTTACCTACGTACCTTGAACCCCGTACCGTACATGTTTTACTTACACATGGATACGTTCCAGATTGTGGGCGCCTCTCCGGAAATGCTGGTGCGAGTGAAAGACCGAGTAGTCTATACTCATCCCATCGCGGGTACTCGTAAGCGTGGTAAAAACCCCGAGGAGGACAATGCTCTCGCGGAAGATTTACTGGCGGATACCAAGGAAGTGGCCGAGCACGTTATGCTGGTGGATCTGGGTCGCAATGATATCAACCGTGTGTGCCAGCCCGAGACCGTCAAGGTAGACTCATTGATGAAGATTGAGCGCTACAGCCACGTAATGCACATCGTCAGCAAGGTGAGCGGGAAACTTCGGGATGACAAGACAGGATTCGACGCGTTCCGGTCGATTTTCCCGGCCGGAACCGTCAGTGGCGCACCCAAGGTTCGTGCCGTACAATTAATTAGCGAGTATGAAGGAGAAAAACGGGGCATCTACGCTGGTTCCATGGGGCATTTCGGGTTCTCAGGAGACTTGGACACCTGTATCGGTATCCGTACCATGTTGTTCAAGGATGGCGTAGCTTACCTACAGGCTGGTGGGGGTATTGTGTACGATTCGGTACCATTGATGGAATGGCAGGAGACCTTAAACAAGCTGGGGTCAAGTATGGCCACTATCGAGGGGGCTGAAGAATACTACCGGAGTATGCAACCGCAGCAGTAGTGACCCGATGTAGTTGGTGCATTGTTTGCACGTTATCCAAGTAGACACGGGCAGTAATTGTGCTTTTGCTAGTCGGACTTACTGGGTGTACACTATTCACCAACAATTTCTATTTCGCCGGGTGATTGCTATTTTTGTTTTTCATTTTCACTCTTTCAACATGTTTCCCACGATTCCCCAAAAGAGGAAGGAGTGTGCGCTGTGTTAAGTTCCAAAACATTATCTCCTAAGTAGGTGAAACAATTGTTGGATCAACGTGCTGATCATTCCAGGCTGGGAGCCTAGTCTCCTAGTAACGGTATATACCGCCCTAAGCAAGGAATCGTCTCATTCGCATATCTTATACTTATTCCTACTCTCATTCTTATTTTATCAATAAACTTAGTAGGTTGAAGTTACTTCCTTACTTGTTGTGCGAATATCGCATTGTGTGGTACTAGTTGTATCATATGTTCCCTGGCGTGTGGATCTTAGTTGTGATACTAAGATCCTGGTGTGGTAGCTATACACAGCACTAGCAAAACCATGCTGTAACTGTCTGGCCTGCACCGTAGACACACAGATGTTACTACTTGTGTTCGTCGTGTACGAGGATAATACACTTCGCATCTAGTGAGGGCTATTATCTAACGAATTGACCACGTGTATCTAGTGTGATATCCACCATCCATTCATGGTTCTCTTGTCCCCGCGGAGTGCATCTGTCAAACTATCCAACTATTGGTTGTTAAGTCTCCCATCTAATGTGTATGTTTCTATCCTTGATGAATTTAACCTATTTCAGTATGACTGTTATTAATGTGTTGCACATGTGTGTTTTAGTCTTTAGTTCCTCATAATCATCTTCATTGTAACGATTTAGTTAGTGATCAAGAAGTTTGAAGTTATCATGGCTGCTCTGGTACCTGATAAAGATAGGTACTGCGATTTGGTGGGTACCCCAGCCTATCCTTCTATGAACTCTAATACTCCCTTCCACGAAGAGTATACCTGGTCTGAGATAACCACGGGTATGCCCACCAACATGCTGCATAATGCTTGATCCTTTGTTTACATTGGATTCCATGCCCAGCTTTAGGGTGAGCTATGGAATTTCTTGACCATGGTTCTGTGTGAGGCAGTTCATATATTTTTTTTTCATCCCACTTCATGTTATCAGTTAATGAGAAAACTGTTTGACTCAGGGGTAAATAGGTATAATTTTTTTCTTCCCCTTTCTTTATACTGTTAGCCCTTGTTAATAGGAACATACGCGTCTTGGTTTTACCTTTCTATCTTTTGTCTTCATTGCGTTATCCTAATTTAAAAAAGTCATTTACCATGTACCATTTGCCTAAGCCATAGCATCCCATGCCCACCATTACCCCAGTCATAATGCAGTCACATATTTGGGTATTTTTTGAACTCAGCCTAAACCCAACTGAAATTCACCAAACTTTGCAATGTGTTTATACAAGAAGTTGCTCTTTGTATGCCATGGTGTGCATATAGTACAACAACTTTAAGACTGGCCATTTGTCATTTGAGGATGAGCATCACACAGGACATCCTTCCTATGAGACCTATGAATATAAAAGTGACACCATCAAATGGCTAGTTAATGAAGACCCATTTGTGACCCTGAGAGCACTTGCACAGGAGGTAAAGTCTTCTGTGTGGGATGTTTGGAATGTCCTCCACAACCAGTTGCATTACCATCCATACCTTAGTACTTGGGTTCCCCATTCCCTAACATCAGAGTTACAGAATGACCACAAAACCTTTTGCTTCAATTTCCTTGACCATTTTCAGAAACCAACCAACTCTCTTATGTATAGTATTGTGATGTGTGATGAAACCTGGGTTTACCATAATAACCCCCAGACTGGCACTAGTCAAAAGGTATGGGTGTCAGAACACCAAGGTCAGCATGACCCCATTCCTGCTCAGCCATGGTGGACCTTAAAATTACTAAATTTTAAATGGACTGTGCTCCTCAATAAAGTGATCATGTTTTATACTGTTTTTGATACTGATGACACTAAATCCAAGAGTTATTAGTACAAAATGAACTGTGTCAAACCAATGGTCAGGGAATGGCAGAAAACACATCCAAAGTCACCCATTTCCCAAATCATCTGCCACCAGGACAATGCAAGGCCTCATGTTTCCCACCATAGCAAGGCCCATACAGATGAGTTCAGACTCCAATTACTTAAAGCACCACCCTACTCTCCTGACCTTGCACCATGTGACTTTTGGTTGTTCCCATGCATCAAGAAAAAGCTGGAGGGTAGAGTCTTTGACAATGATGATGAGATTATAGGGGTATATAATAAAGTCCTTGGTTCCCTCCAACAAAGTGACTTCCACGGATGCTTTGATGAGTGGTTCAAGAGGGTGCACACAGTACTTGACAATGATGGTAATTATTATAAATAAAATCTGGTTTTTATGCAGATTTTAAGTTTCCAAATAGGGGAGGGGACATGATAAGTTCAGAAACATAGTATTAAGGGAAAATGCATGGTCATATTTTTAACCCTTGTTAATGGTGATGAACAAGTAAGCCATTCGTTAATTTTATAATGAAAGTGTATTCATAGACGTGGCCGTATGGTTTAGTGACCGTTTGAGGCGCCCCGAGATGTGTTCCTACCTATGTGATGGCAGAATTTCTCCGCACTTTGTTGTTTTCCATCATACCGTGGGAAATGTTTCTTGTACGTTATTTTGAGAGAGCGACGCGTTTCGGTATTACCTATGGTCAGGCTGTATTTTTAGTTCTTAAATTTCCTAATTTCAGGCCACTCGCTATCTTTTGGTTGTTGCTGTCTGCGTTAGTTCCATTGTTTGTAGGAGTTTTCCGCTAATTGGAGAATAATTTGGTATTGGGCCATATTGTATAGTTTTTTTTTTCGAGCATTTGTCACTTGTCTCAATTTTTTTTTGGTACAATGTTCCCCGATCCACTTTTCATTTTGCGAAATCATGTAATTCATAACCAGCCCATCACGTTCCTGGACGTCAATGGGGCTGCCGTTCCGAACCTGGCGGATGCTACTCACATTCAGTTTACCCCATCCGATGATGGACAGCCCGCCCTGTTTAAACGGGATACGCCGACAGCCTACAAGAAGAGCGGTAGTAACGACGAGTTTTATCCCTTGGATACACTAGTGTTCCTGGCCCAGAATCGCGGTAAAGTGTACGGGAACTTGCTGAAAGAAGGGATCGCAGCGGGTATTTCCCCCGTGTCTTACCTTGACATCAAACATTTGACCGATTTTCTGACCGGAGTGGTGGAAACTAATGAAAATGTGGTAGTGGACAAACTGACCCAACACCAGACCAAGACGGCTACGGTCAAGTTTGCCGAAGACAAGCCACCAGAGCGACGACATACCCCACACTATGAATCACTGGAAGCCATTCAGGCCGATTTGCCCATAACGCAGCATACTCTGGAACAGGAGCGCGAGATAGCACCCAAGTATGCGTTCCTGAACGGTAATCGGAACCTATCTAGCGTACGTACTTTGGTGCAGCAACACTTCGGGAAAGAGGTCCAACCAAGCGGTGGACCAGACCGTGGTTACAAATCCACCCATGATCGTCATACTCCCCAAACCCATCTCAGTCGGGATCATTCCGGATCATCATCGCGCCCAGCCTCTAGTATACTACCGGTTCGTCGTCCCCCACCATCTAAACGGGGCAATCGGATTCCGCTGATTGTGGTTCCCGCCGCTGCAACATCGTTGCTAACCATGTACAATGTTCGTGAATTTCTAGAGAACCATCGATTTGTACCTACCCAGATCATGCGAGAGCGGGGAATTAAAAAAGAACCCCAGTTGACTATCGAGAGGTCCCGTATCGGCAATCCGAAGCCGATTCTCTATCACGTGGTGGACTCGGTGGATCGATTCAAACCTGAAGATTGGGACCGCTTGATCGCCGTGGTTACCATCGGTGCCACATGGCAGTTCAAGAAATGGAAATGGGAGAATCCGCAGGAGATTTTCAAACATGCCCAAGGATTCTACTTTAAATATGCTGACGAAGAACCCAAAAGCGCCATTACCACATGGAATGTCGAAACCATCAATGTAAGTACCTGGTAAAACTAGTATGAGCAGCAGCTTATTAGGTTTCTGGTCACTCTGAATCTGGAGTGTCTGTAACGTCTCATAACTGTTTTCAACTAGGAAGAGCTATTTGCTATACTGCGGAAACCAATGTGATGTTTCTACTTTACTCCAACATTACTCCTTTGTTGGTACTAATCATTACTCTATTGCTTGAAATTTTGCCATTATATGGATAATTCCCTATAATTCTGTGCGGGATTTAATAGATTGATCGCACAAAACGTCACAAGGATAACGCAGTCGTTGCGCAGCTGTGGGATACGTTAGACCGCTATGTGGCAGCTTGTAAGCCCCATCTCTCGCAGTAGCTTGATTGCATTATTTTCGATGGGCGGAAGAGGAGTTCCATAACTTTACTATTGATGATAAGCTTCGTTGCTTTCTCTCTCCTTTATAGACGTGGTGTTTTTTTTTTTAAAAATGTTTGTGCTATTCTGCGATTTATAGTAAAAATGTTCCTATTAACAAGCTTGGAAGCCTGGTTTTTCACCTCCAGGTTTTGTGGGCAGCATTTAAAATGTATACCTCGTGATTAGTGTTCCTTGAAATTCATAGATATGAATGACGGCCGCTGCCATTCCCTTGTTAAGAAGTTAGGGCTAGCACTTAGAACAAATTTAGAGATAGGTATATATGTGATGGATTCTTATGGAGGTCTAGGGATGTTGCTCACTGCTGGAAATGAAAGTGAGATAGAGCTGGATGTGGTGCTAATGAAATTCGGTAGTATCACTCAATCTATAAGTACTTTGACTCAGGGGTAAATAGGTATAATTTTTTCTTCCCCTTTCTTTATACTGTTAGCCCTTGTTAATAGGAACATACACGTCTTGGTTTTACCTTTCTATCTTTTGTCTTCATTGCGTTATCCTAATTTAAAAAGTCATTTACCATGTCCCATTTACCCAACTCACAACACCCCATGCACACCATTACTCCAATCATAATGCAGTCGCACATTTGGGTATTTTTTGAACTCAGCCTAAACCCAACCGAAAACCACCAAACTTTGCAATGCGTTTATGCAAGAGGTTGCTCTTTGTATGCCATGGTGTGCATATAGTACAACAACTTTAAGTCTGGCCATTTGTCATTTGAGGATGAGCATCACACAAGACGTCCTTCCTATGAGACCTATGAATATAAAAGTGACACCATCAAATGGCTAGTTAACGAAGACCCATTTGTGACCCTGAGAGCACTTGCACAGGAGGTAAAGTCTTCTGTGTGGGATGTTTGGAATGTCCTCCACAACCAGTTGCATTACCATTCATACCTTAGTACTTGGGTTCCCCATTCCCTA
>JAOPJG010000805.1:0-16573 GCA_027478255.1 Dispira simplex | reverse complement strand
CAAAAAAGTCACGTGACTTATTTCCACCTAAAATCGGCGGATTTTGCTCTATAGAGTCGAAAAAAAATCACCCATATCTCCCGCTCTTGGTATGCTATTCTCAGGTGGCACTGTCTACGGTGTACATTGAAAGTTATAAACCCACAGGTGGTGTTTAAAACGTACGGTACACAGTTTCTCCTTGCCCCAAGGGTATTCACCACTGTAATAACAACAACGGGAAAAGGACTGGGTTGCCCATGATACGTCACTGAACTCGGAAGGAGACTGGGACAGTCCCAAAATACCCATGGATGCGGATGAATAACACTGTAGACGGCATGGTAACCTCAGTCAATTAAAATGGCCTGTCTATATTGGGATAAGTATCAACTGCCGTAACTATCGAATATATATACCAGTGTGTAATTTTTGGTTTCTTCTATTTATTTAAGCAATTTTCCAGAAAAACGATCAGATATAATAAGTAGCACTTGGGAAGCGTGACTTAACCACAGGTCTTGTCCACAACTATGAAATGGTTAACCCTGATTAACAAAATCAACAAATGTATATGGAGGAGGGGTTAGAAATACAAGGTTATCCGCGAATAAAAGATAAAAGATAAAATGGACGTTTCCAAAAGTTGAATACGTAGCAGTAAATGTAGCAGTAACATATCACGGATGGTGTAGTAGGTATAAAATACAAAAGAGTGACTGAAAAAAAACGAAAAAAAAAGGTAAAAAGATTGGAAAATTTGAAAGAACACCCAACATTGCGCACCATAGAAACTCAATCAAGATAAGTGTAACAGAAAAATGAACATGGTACAACAGCTGCTCCCACATGGTTTCCATGACCTTCCCCCCCCAAGGATTTCTAATCAGCACCGCGGGACACTGGAATGGAAATGGGCGTTGAGGATGGCCCTAATTCCAAAGTAGCCGACCCGTACATCAACATACTGTTTCGAGTGGTGGTGGTAGAGGACCGTAGAAATGATAGAGGTGATTGAGTTCTGGCGGTTACTAATCCAAGCGACGAAACAGAAGGTGGCGGAGAAGGAGTAGTGGATACTCCCAGGGTTACCGCCTGCAATGGCAACCCGGCCAAGGCTTCATCCACGTGGTTGTTGAATAAGGCAGGTGACGGTTGTTGTTTAGAGTCGGTCGTCGGCATAGTCAAGGCTTGAAAGTGGCCAGGGTAACTAGCTACACCTGGTTGAGCCCCGGCTAACCGTGGACTGGTTGCGGATAGAGGTGGAATGGGTCGTGGGCCGTACTTGACGTGATGGCTTTCCGAAGCTACCGAGGCCGGTCGAGGTGGTGGACGTACCCAGGGCTTGTCAAGAGTGTGCTGAGGGAGAATCGTAACACTTGCCGAGTCTGGATCACCATCGGTCACCGCTGACGCGAATGAATTATCTTCTTCGTCGGTGGTGCGTCCCGTGTGTTGCTCCAATGCCAGGGATTCCAACTTTTCAATCAGTAACAAAGATGGAATGTTTTCACCTTGGAGTTTAGAAATACTTTTGGGAACGGTGCTGTCGCTGGTATCGGTAGCAAATGAGGTGTCCACTGAGGTCACCGACGAGTCTTTGGACAAGGTCGACTCGGCCGACAATGCCTGTTGGTCACCTAGTGTACTTTCCGTGCTAACGCAAGTCAACCCCAGGGAGGAAAGTTCCGTGGGGTCGCCCGGAGGAGGCGTGGGGATCCGCGGAGGTCGATCAGCAACCATATTAGGCTCTAAATCCCCTTGGATAAACATCTGCGTTGTGTCCGAAGAGAGCCGCCGCTGAATACGTTGTGAATACAAAGAGGAATTCTGCAAGGGCTGCGACCTACCATGACTATGCCGCTCACATCGTTGCTGCAACAAGGACAAACTGTCGTCGATACTTGTAAAGAGGTGGTTGAGTCGGGCATCATTGGTTACCGACCAGTTCCGCGATAGGTTCGGTTGTAAATCAAAAGATTGGTACAACAACCGATCAGATAATTCGTGGTCATCCAGGGCCCCTACACGTAGGTCGGTAAAGTCAACACTGTCCGCAAGCGTAGGTAGCGGAATACCCCTCGTTTCCAATGTACGCCTATACAATTCGTTTGTCAGGCGCAAATTACGGGTAATTCCCAGCATTTCATCCATCTTATTCTGATGGACCGTTTTGAGACTCGCCATATCGTCCCGGTACTGGGTTTCCACATTCCGTAATTGCTGGTCTAGCGTTCGCACTTCGTTGACCCTCTGGTACTCTAACTTGCGTAGCCGTTTCTTTAGTTCTTCATTCTCGGCCACCAACTCCTTATTATCACTTTCCAACTTGATTATAAAATCTTGGTATTCGCTAATCTGGACGGTAAAGTCTCGGTTGATCAATTCCATCTGATGCATCACTTCCTGTACCGTTGCTGATTCATTGGATGGCGCCCGGAACATTTGGCGTACACTACCCACGCGGGTACCGGCCCCACTGAGAAACTGACCCAATTTCCGGGAAGGAGTGCCCATGGTCGGGGAAATCACCAACGTTTTGGCGGGCCGACTTGTACCCACTAGGGAGGATCGCGAAGGATGAAGAGAATTGATGGAAAGGATGGAATTGCTACGCTGTTTGCAATTTTCCCTAGGATGTGGCTCAATGCTGGGATCATCGTTTGTGGAGACTGCTTCCGTGGTTCGGCAAGCTGAACTATCATCCACCGGATGCTTAGCCCGTGGGGTATGTGTCTGTGTCTGAACGGGAGAACCAACGCCCTGACCCTGATCCATTTCCACATGGACACTACTAGAAGATATCCCACGCACACGATCCGAATTTATGGGTGTCGAGAGGTCAGGTTGATTAACATTATGACCAGCATCAAAGGAAAGCCGCCGTTGAATTTTCTGTTCATCCTTGGTAGCATGGACCAGGTTACCACTGGAATAATGGTGAGTTCCGTCCATATAGAGTGTAACCGGCCGCTGCGCCTTGGTATACCCGACTTTCTGGGCAGCCACCCACGGTAGAAGACTAGTACCTTCGCTGGGGTTAGTGTTGAACCCACTGGATGTGGTGGAAAGTCGGGTATGTGTTGGTGAAGGTTGGGTAGGGGTGCAACTACCGTCGCGTGTCGAGGTAGAACGTAACCGGTGGGGTTGAAAAGCCGATGGTTGCTGCGCGACGTGAAAGGATTGGGCGCGCGCCGATCGGTTGCTGATTATAGACGGTGGAGTCGGTGACGAAGCAACCGACTTGGGGTTAGTAGAGCGCGTTGAGGTGTTGGATTGCGTAGTGGGGGAGCGTTTTGCCTGGAGGGCTTGGGCCTGGGAGGCGTGCACCAATTCCGCATGGGGCGTGTGGCGGAGATTCTCGGTGTTACGGTAGACGGTAAACCCCATGCCGGACGTACAACCTAGTCGGTAAGGAAGGTATACTAGATATAAATGGGATGAAGGAAAAAAAAAGCGAATGAGATATATAAAACCCTCGATAGGAAAAAATAGGTACTGAATAAACCAAGTGCAGAGTTCACCCTCACATCCACAGGCACGACCTTTCGTTTACAGAGCTTGAATTAGTGCCGTAGTTTACTCGTATAAGAATCCGAGGAACATTTGGAAATAATGACTAACTAGTAAAAATATCCACACAGCAGGATAAGATAATAACTGAAACCTTGGAACAACACCAAGCGAAGGATTTTTAAGAGGAGAGAACGACTACAGAAATACACCAAACGAAAAAAAATAACGAAGGGCTGGTGGAAACACCAAAACAACAAAGCAGCTTTCACGATTCCGCGATAAAAGTAGGACAGCAAAGCAACTGGGAATACACACCTAAAAAGAACGAGTCCGGTACGCGTCTCAACTGCCACTTTCTTACGTGACAGGGTAACACAAGATTTGGATAACTGGTTAGGATATAGAAAAAAAATAGATAAAAGACATACAACCACTCTACTTGGTTAAAATGACCTCCCAAAAGCAATTAACCAGTCAAGACTGGGAACAGGGTCAATTGCTATCACCTAGCATTGACATGTTGCGTTTACACAGTGCAGATACCCTGGTTCAATGCACATCCACACTGGCAGGGTTTATCACCCTGGATTTGTTTGTTTACAGATCCATCCCGCGTTCCATCTTGACGCCAAAAAGAACAAAAAAAAATAAAATAAATACACACCACCAATTGGGTGTGGTGATCTTCTCCCTCTCTTTCTTTTTTTCTCACTTTCATCATCTTCCTATCGACTTTCAATCCCCAGGGTGTAGAACTGCTCATAACCCCCAGCAATACTTTACTTCACCAGGCATCACTCCTCCTTTTCGGTATCCACAATCTGCATGGGATATGTGTGATTGACCATGGAAAAAAAATTGACGTCTAGTCATCTATCCCCTTACCAAATTTTTATCGCTTTTTTTTTCGCATTCAATATCACGTTTTACTTTTTAGTTGGTTTTTTTTTCCTTCTTTCATGAAACCATAACCACAATATTGCCTCATACGTGACCATGTCAACTTATGATTGTTCCCAATGTCCCGGCTGTGGTCCGCAAACTCTTGCTCCCACGCAGTCCCCTACCGAACGCCTGGCCACCTTACTCCAAACCGCCGAATCCCACCTAATAGCGTCTTCCCCCGGCGTGACTGCTGAGTCTTCGGAACACGATTGGATCGAGCCCATTTGTCAAGAACTTTCCCAGCCGGTATATGCTAGCTACACCGCTTTAGCCCGATTGGCTACGGAATTACAAGCCGGACAACAACTCTCCAAGTTTCTGGAAGTGGCCCGGGTTTGTGTTGAGCTCAATTTGCGGGGACATTTGCTAGCGTGGGCTTGGGATTATGCCAAGCAGGATAGCGAACGCTTTATGGAATTGGTCACCAACCAGGATGCGGGTATGGTAGAGCATATTCATGGGCAGGCCGAGTGGTTTGAGCTGGTGAACGGACTATCCGTCGGACGGTGTCGTGTGGACTCGAACTCAGACTCCACCCTAACCAAGACTGACACTTCTTAATTTGAGGCAGTTGTTGATAGGTATTACAGGTACACTTTATGTTGCTTCACCATTATCATGTATATTAATACACCACTTTTTTCATCCTGGACTGTTAACTATCTTCACAATACCGACCTGAGTGACTTGGGATAGATGCCTCCCGGGTACGTACAATTGGTGTATATGCGCTGGGGTAGTACAACAACATCCTCCAAGAATAACCGCACCCGATCGAACCCAAGATTGCGCCTGCTGGGCGAAGCAATAGGGTGGTACTAAAGAAGAGGGTGACCATTGGTTTGCCTCTTCGTTCCATAGTTGCACATTAGGATAGCACACCAAGGGTTTGTCAGTTATCTCACGAAACACCCTCAGAATCTCACGGATTGTCTTGCCGTCATCACCAGGATAAGTACAGTTAACTCCCACCATCGCCACGGCCGGACATCGGTGGAGTAGCTCGACGCACTTGGCAAGAGATTCCCCATGACGAACCTGGGTAGAGTCCCGACATACCAAACTCACCCATACCTTTAACCGCTGTAAAGTGGTCCGCCAGGGGGAGCAGGTTCGACCCAAATCACAGAGTACCTGCGTCAAGATTTCAAGCTCATGATACGAAGGAATGGTTTCCAAAGCCACCCAACGCACATACGTGCTGTATTGCGGTTCCTCTGCCAATACGCCCAGTGCCACTTGGAGACGATTTCGGTGAAACTGATAAATTTGGTCGTCTGCACAGCCAAACTCCCCGGTATACTCTGCTCCCCCTCCCACCACTGCTCCAAACGAACCCAGGGATAGGGCCACCTGGGGTGGTCGACGTCTACTTTGAACAAGTTGATCCAAGATGGGAGTAGTCATGGTACTACTATAACCTTGTTGTAGCTCTTGTTCCAACGTTTGACAACCTTCCACTGCCAACCGAAAGGCCTGGTGGAATAAATTGCGCATTGTACAATGTCCTTCAAGGTCGGACAGGTTGTTTTCCGCAATTTGGTACGTGACGGTAGATATGATATCCGCACCGGCCCGCAGATAGTCCAAATGGACCTGTCGAATGAGGTGAGGATTGCTCTGTAAAAGTCTGGTTGACCATAGCTTGGTGGAAAGGTCTTGTTGGTAATGGGTTTCCAAGTAGGTGCCCATTGACCCGTCTAGAATCAACAAAGTCACATGGTCGTCCGTTGTGGGTAATGACATTCTTTGATTGGGTGCACGGAGCGGAGCTGATAGGGGGATTTATCGCATTGTCTTACATAAAAAAATGAGGAGGAAGGGAAAGGTGAATAGTAAGGTCGAATATATGTACGTAGAGGATTAGGAAGATACATACCTGTTCCTACCGTGCTTCTTATCAAATCATTAGAGTAGCATGACGCAAGGAATTAAACCCCGTTTGTTTTGACAATTTCTGTCCAACTGGTGCATTATCACCGCATACGCCTTTTTTTATTGAGGTAGGATACTGCAGTATTTTTCTCCGAAAAAAAATATTCTAGTAAAACACTTCCCATATCCCTAAAAGGTTGACCCTATAACACGAGTAAGACTGCTCCTCCCCCCACCAACAGTCACGCCACTGATCAGCTGACGGTGGATTTCCCTGAGTTCGTCAGGTTCCCATTCTGCTTCACCCTTTTCACGAGGCCTATCATCACATGCCAAAAGTTTTTACAAAGCGGGGCAGTTATCTATTTCACAAACAATATGTGCATTTAGTTACACTTTGTTGGGCGCCGTAGAGAAAGGGTGGGCTTTTTGAGCTCAGGCACCTGAACGCTATTTCGATATATAAAAAAAGGGGAGTCGGGAACGGTGGTCGAGCGCTGTATAAAACGCCAGGCAAGTGTATGAGCCTTTTTTGAGAAGTAACGTTTATTTCTTAACATTATTATTTTCATATTTGCTTTGTGCGGCTGTACATGTGGTTATTGCTCAAGTGCTACCTTCCACTCCCGGACCACCATATTTATATTTGCTCATCCACAGTCACTTGTCACGATCCCGTCTAACAGGAATATATCTCTTTGAGTTGTATCCTCTTCCAGGTCTGTTATTAAGTTACTCAAACTCGCATTATACACACTCAAACGCTTCCCCCTTCCACTCGCCTTGCCTATAAAACTTACTTTACACCATGCTAGATCACTTGTTGGGAAGACCTTCGGTAACGTGGAATCGAACCCAAGCCCTACTGCTAACAACGGTGTCTCTCACACTGCTTCTTCGACGCTCTTCCCCTAACCAACCCATATCATGGCTCCCACGCTGGCTCCCGCGTCTAAATAACCATCTAAAACGCCACGACCCCTGGAAACTCATATTAGCGGCCTGGACAATCCAATATTTATGGCGACGTCTATTTATAATACTCGGTTTAGGCGAAGTAGAGCCTCTTGGGCGGATGTATGACCCCGACTACTTTCGAGCCACATGGATTTTCACCGCCTTAGACGCAGGTTTTTGGACGGCCATGCAAGTTCGACCTAGGTGGTTACGTCAAATAGCCTCGGTGGTATTCACCCTCGTTTATCTATGTCATCCACAATTGGCCGATGAAAAAGTACGCCGGATTCGACGCAGGGTTACTGTGGATCATTTACGAACTTCATGGGAAAAGGGTAAACACCCGCTTATACGGCTGGCTACCCGTTTACGTTGTCCAAAATTGACGGTATGTCAAGATTTGACGATAGACCGACCCGCTAGATTTCGACCTAGGCAACATCAGTATTTACAACGGTATCCCTTTCGGGTGCGGGTGTTTTACGCTGGTAGTTTATTTCAATTGACCCGAGCCCGTTCTCTGGTGTACCATATTCCCGGGGGTGGATTCGTAGCTATGGACCCCATCTGTCACGAAGATTACTTGTCTCGGTGGGCCCAGAGATTAGGGGTGCCTATTGTGAGTATCAATTATCGTAAAGCGCCCGAGTTTCCCTTTCCCTACGCCTTGGAAGAATGTTTTGATTTCTACCGGTTATTAGTGGAAACCAACGGGAGTTGTATCGGAATGTGTGGGTGGAGTTCGATCGACTCTGAAAATAGTACATCGCCAATGGTTTCTCCCTTGCGTATCATACTGGCCGGTGATTCTGCGGGAGCTAACCTGGCCGCCGGAGTGATGATTCAAACCTTGGAATACCCGGAACTAACTCAACCTATACCTCACCCCGATGTACAACGACTTACTCGACCCTCGGGATTGTTATTGGCATACGGGTGTTTTGATTTCAATATAAACAGTTGGATGTCCGAAGGGGATTATCAGCGTTTACGAAAATTAACGGATACTCCACCTTCGATTCAGAATACGCGTAACCATATTCACCACTGGTCACCTTTGTCTACTGAATCCGATACTTGTGGGCGGTGGCAGAAAACTCGTAATCGGACCATTGCGGACCAAGTGGTGGTGTTTGACGCCGACGCTTCTCAGCACTTGTCGCATAATTCTTCCCCTAGGTCTTCCTACACGTCATTAGTAGACCACCTTGGTAACCCTGACCATCGTTATCAGGATTTCACTGCGTCCTCCACTGCCACCAATACTGATGCAGACGAGGACCAACTCATCACTACTACCCGGCTGACCATGAGTAGTCGCACGTATTATTTCAGCGACCGAATCCTTACACTGGATTTACTACGAGCTATGGTCATTTTGTACATCGGACCTAACCGTCGACCGGACTTTGCTCGTAATTACTATCTCTCTCCGGCCGTAGCCCCTGATTACTTATTGGCCCAGTTTCCCCCAACGCACTTTATTTGCGGCGAGAAGGACCCTTTTGTGGACGATACGGTGGTGTTGGCGTCACGAATAAGAGAGGCTAAATGGGCCCTAGCTGACCAGTTACCTGGTTCACCCAGATTGCACAATGACCACCGGTCCACTGGGGGAGACCGGAGCTTGAAAACCCGGGCGGTCAGTACGGGTACCTTGTACAAAGTGGCCGTGGGAATTGGTGGAAGAAAGATGACCCGAGTTGGCGAGGAAGGACATCGCCGGTGTTTGTCACCCTTGATGCCCATTAACCCCCCTTCCAATGCCCAACCCAAGTTTTTCACCGGGGAAGATGACCCCCAAGTGCTATCCGAACCAGCTACCCTCCACCCCCAACCGAGGCCTCCCGTCGAAAGATTTGAGCAACCCTCACATACCCACTCCAATACACCTCGCTATGCCTATTATTCACAGTGGTTTACACTACTCAACCGTATCCCACGAAATCAATTACGCTGGCTTACCACTACTCCCACTCCGGTGCACATTATCGAAGGGGTATCTCACGCTTTTTTGCAAATGTTGGCCGTCTACCCCAAAGTCGAACGTTTAGTGGAACACATGGCTCAGTCTTTGGAAACCATGTTAACCACCCCGGACCCTTTCCTCCAGGAAACCAAATTACTACTGTCTGATGATTATCAGAAATACCACGATCATGTTGCTCACACCGCCCCACCGGATGCTGTTGTAAGGCCAGTCCACCGATATCATTCCACACGGAACACTTTAGCTCCCAGTCGGTCCACTTCGGCTCTACCTTTACTTGCCCCGGCTTCCACCCACCCCGGAGATACCAGACCCCAAATTTATCACTTCCCTCGGGATGATACATCAAGCACCGTCGAGGTGAACAGCAACAACAATAATAGTAACAATGAAAACGACCATCGGCCTTTGCAAGATGTCCCCCTAACTACCGAATCGTCGGAATCTACTGTCCTGCCTGGTACCATCCATACTCGTTTTCTAATTCATCGCCGTCGGTTAGACATGGTAGCCGCTCTAGGCACCGTACCCAAAACTGATGTACCTCGTCGTGGAACCAAGTGACGCTATACCTTAACCGGGGGGATGATATGTATATTTACTATTACTTTTCCTTGGGATATGTAAAAGTTCTAGTTTGGTATCAAACAGCTCCATTCCTATTTTATTCCTCAACAAGAGTGAAAAAAAACCAAGGCGAGTAAATAAATGTTAACTAAAGCTCGACCAAAAGAAAAAAAGGTATTGACAAATAAGTCATAATAAGCCCATGAAGGTAAAAAAAAAGTGAAATAGCCAAACTGATAATGGCATAAAGAAGATTGATTTGTGGAGGAGGGGAGGGGTTTACATAACACGAATTTAAAAGGTCAATGTCGAAAAATGAATTGAAAATAAAATAAGCCCAGTAAGTAATCACCAGCGTATGAGTAAAATGTAAGGGGTAAAAAAAAGTTACTAGTCTACACACCACAACTCTAACCGTTCCACTACGTTTGATGATGGACAACTCATATCTCCGCCCATGTACCCTTTGGCCATTTCCAAATCTTCTTGGTCGGTCATTAACACCAATTCGTTATCTTCATCGCGGTATTTTATACGTAAATGGTGAACGTTCGGAACACCCAGACCATGGGTATGGGTACGAACAGCAGACGGAGAAGGTGGCAAAGTGGACGCCGAGGACAGCGGAGAGTGTTGGTGGAATTGACCGGTGGTGGGCTGGGCACTTCCCAATACGCTGGTACTAATGTTCAAATCGTCTTGGCACGACGAAGGATTAAGGGAATCGAGTAACATACTATAATCAATACTCGAATTACGTTGGGCATGTTGGGCCCCTTCCAAAATATGCGGGCTAATCCCCGGGGAGGGTCCTTCACCAGGAGTGGGTTTAGCGGTAAATGTCCCATTGGATTGGGAAGTCGGAACCAGGGAATGGTCAGCCATCGTCTTGGTCAATTGTTTGTTGTGATGACTAGTCAATTTCGCTTGGACTCGCGCCAGTAAATCTTCGTAAGCGATGTGAGCATCCGCCACAATTTTGAGAATATCTTGGCGGTAGTGCAATTTGACCGTCATTTTACCTTTGGGTAAATTCAATCGATGGCGAACTGTCACTTCTTCTATAGAATGGGTATCATCCGTGCTGTCGGAAGGACGTCCAGGGGTATACCCACCACCGAGGTGAGCAAAGGGAGTGTGGGGATCCACAGGGGAAGAATTGTTAGTACCCGCTGAAGGGGAATCAAAAGAACCACGGTACGTTTTAGCCGGCGAGGTGGGTGCTCGAATAGGTCCCGGCGGGAGACGGACGGATCCCCGAGGAGGTCCAGGTTGGGTCATGATATATGATCGCAGATTATCCGCATTGGGTAAATCCCTTTTGCCATATCGTTCGTCCAATACCATTTCATCAATGGACGATGGGTGGTCACTGCCAACAAAGGGAGCACTTTGTACCTGGCTGAAATTCCGTGGTAAATCGGTTTGGATACGACGCAGAGGAAACATATGAGGTCGGAAAGTATTCGGTAAATCCTTGGGTGGCGTATTACCCGACGAGTTTGATGGACGTCGCATGATAGCATTACTACGCAGATTCGTACCTTCACTGCCGTTACCGTTACGGTCGTTGGGTAAAGGACGCATCCTGGGATTCATTCCACTACCTCTGCCTCCCACCATAGTGGTAGCTGAGCGATTTAGAGCAACCGTAGTGGCAGCTGCTTTGGCCTGAGGGGGGTCCATGGCACTACCCTTGCGCGTAAACTGGTTGTACCGATAAGGATTGGTGCTGTTACCCAATTTACCACCACCAAAGGGCTGGGTCATGGTGTTAGCGGATGCAGACTGGGGGACCGGGTTAGAGGTCTGGTCTTGGTTGGCCTTGCGAGCCATCGCGCCTTGGAATCCCGTGAAATTATCCTGCCCATCCATTGCTGCCACTACTTTGGAATTACCCAAATAGTCCACCTTTTTGGTATTCTTGACCTTGGATTCCGAAGGTCGGTATATGGTCCCCTTGGGCACCGCAATCAAAGGACATCCCACTCCCGCATTGTCTATAGCCCGGGAAATAATATTGTGCCGTTTTTCCTTGCGGTCCTGCTGCGCGGCCAACAGGTCATTCATACCACCGGGTTTATCCCCTAGTTCAAATTGACATAACCCACGGTTATACAATACATCACACGAATAAAGTTTGTAATCGAGTCCAATTTGCGTATAGTCAATAAACAGGTTACCTCGCAAGTACAACAATGCGTCGTTAAAGTCGTCCAGCGCGGCCGAAAACTCCCCTAGGGACATGTTAGCCACACCTTTTTGAAAGTAGGCCACCGCAAAATACTGATCCAGACTAAGGGCTTGGATGTAGGCGCAGACGGCCCCTTCGAAATCACCCAACATGGACATAATAAGCCCAATATTGAAGTGAATCTTGGCCGAATCCGCAATACCTTCAAACAATTCCAGCGAGGCCTCATAGTCTCCTGCGTCAAAGGCGTCCGTGGCTCGTACCCATTCTTCTAGTTCGGCTTTGAGGCTCATGAAAACGGTTGTGGTAAAGAAAAAGTGGCAAGATGGTGTGTGTAAACGAGAAAAAATAAAGACGGACAAGGTTCACGTAGAAAACAGAACGGGCGAAGAAGACGATGCTGGCAGTAAGCAATATGGCAGTAGATGGATGAAAAAAAAATGACAAGTTGGGGCGAATATATGGGCTGTCGCACTATGGACGAAAGGTCATGAGTAAAACGTATAATTAAAAAATAAAATAAACCAGACCTGCCAGCGGGTATAGTTTACAAACAAGGTCGGTCAAGAAATAATAAAACACAAGGAACGACGAGGCCAACGGGTTATATATAAAAAAGAGGGGTGTATATATAAGGAAAAGAAGAAAGAGCAAACTCTTGAACCGGGGCGTGGAATAACGGTAAAAAATGAATACTAATTGGCCAAGGCAAAGGGTAGATTGGATAAACGGCGACCAATACACAGCAGAGAAACCTTTAAAATGAAGGTAGCGCAAGTTGGAAAAGAAAAACAACAAAACGTTAATAGTGCAGCAAAGCCCAATTCACTGTATTAGTACACAAATGAATGATATTCAGTACAATGATAACAAGAAATGAATAAACCAGGCTAAATATAAAGGGACAAAGCCACCCCATTCAAGTGTAGAGAGTCATCCGATACGCATTAAAAAAAAAGCCATGCGGGCATAGCCAATAGAATTACGGATTAAGGAGATAATCAACGAATAATAATAATAATAATATATATATAATATACTGGAGGAAACCGGATAAACACCTGCACTTTTAAAACCCACGCATGCTAGCTTTCCCTCACTACAAGAGCAATATTCCCGAAATAATTAGTCTGACCCAGCCTCAATTTATGGGCACTCGCAGTTGGACGAATTGACTGTGACACACTATGGAGTCCCTTTGCTCCAGACCATCTGTTCCTTCTCTACATATTTAGAGAGAGATCCCACGCCATACATTTTAACGAACGGATTATACATAAAGGAGGTGGAGTGGATAAAAATGAGGCCGCATTTCCATTTATAGGTGGCTATGCTTAGACCCAGTAACAGGGGTTATCCGCTTGTCTAATTGGTCCTGCAGGGTGCCGAAATCATGGTGTCAAATTTCCTAATGATTGACAATTGCGGTTCTATTGCGGATATTTCTGATTGTTTCTTTGGCATTCCATTTGATTAACTGTCCATCGTAAAGAATCATATCTCTTTCCAATATTCTGCATACCCATTACATCGTATAAAGGTATAGCACGAGACTCGATATTGTATAAGCGTGATTATATCTCCAGAGAGTGATTGGTTGTCCTTTTATTACTGATCATCGTCCACATCACTCTTTCTCTCTCTAAGTGGAGATACAGAAGGTCCCAGGTTGGACTGGGTGTATCTCTCTTTTCGTTCCGTTTCGTACCCAGGCACTGAACCTTCCTTTTATTACCCTCACCTCATTAATCTAGAATTTATTGCACAGATTGGCTAACCCACCGAAAAAGTTCATTCACGTGTTAAGTGTGCGTGTCCCGTGACCTACCCTACAAAAAAAAGATTTCCGAAGAGTTTCTCCCAGGTGAAACGTGGGTGGTGCGGGAATACTATTGTGAGATTTCGAGTTTCCTACCCTACCAATGAACCCACTTTATTATGCCCCCCTCCCCAACCTGGACGCTCGATTATCACTTCACACCAGGCTTTATTTCTCCCCCTTCCAACGTCTATATTGCCCAGTGACTCTATTATCATTTTAAACCCGCAATCCTATTTTGAATAGCTTTATACAATTGTTCGCAAATTCTTCTATTTAAACACCATTTCTACAATTCCCTCCTTTTTCGTAATCCTCCGTTTTCGATCATGTCCGCTATCGCACCCATCACCGGCAGGCTCCGTCGCACCATCATGTTCGACTTGGTCGTCGGTATAGGAGCTGGCCTAGCTGCCGGTTACTATTTTTGGTACGGTCCCCACAGCGCAACCCTGCGCAAGTACGACAGCTACTATGCCAAGCTCAACGCCAACCAAAACAAGGACGAATAAATAACACTGATTGTCAAGCCGTGTGGAACTGGTGGAAGAATCGTGTTGAGTTTTCTCTCGTCCTACTCCTCCTCCCATTGATACAAATAGGAATACGTTTCCGTTGTTAGGCCTGTCAGTGGCGGATTGTCTCATTTCTGCCCTGGGTCATGGCTCTGTGGTGGTGTTGGTTTGCTTCACCCGTTCACTCGGGTTCGTTTTTTTTTCGTGTTTTATGTGGGGGGGGGAATAAATGTGTACCAAAGACCGTTAGTTGGATATCTAACCGCTTTTCTGTTGGACAGAGTCTGACAATAAACTAGATTTTTATTAATATTATTATTTGACGCAGTAAAGAGTGGGGTCTTTGGGGCGGAGAATTCTCTCCTTAAAATTTAGAAACACTGCGAATAAGTCTTGAAAAGATGACATTTTGCTTGTCCTCTTATATTGCTAGGATAAATGATGTTGCTGATGTGACTCACAGTAACCCTCCGACGATATTCACCAAGAGTCGAAGATGGTCAACAATCAAAAATTATTGCGCTCGTTCGGCCACTTTAAGGATATCCGAAAAGATACCAAAGGCGGTGACAGCGGCACCCGCGCCAGCACCTTGAATGATCAAGGGACTGGGGAAGCGTTCAGTGGTAAAAGCAATAATGTTATCACTGCCCTTGAGGTTAGCAAAGGGGTGATCGACAGGGTAACATCCTAGTTTTACAGAACAGGTACCCTGGGGGTCCACTACCCCAACATAACGCAACACGATGTTGGCTTTAGCGGCTTGTTGGTTAAGCTGGGTGAAATGTTGGTCAAAGGACGGCAACTTCTTCATAAATTCGTCAGCGGTGGCCACCGAACGTAGTTCAGTAGGAACGATATTTTCCACTTGGAGATCGTCCAACGATATTTGGAGTCCGGCCACACGGGCCAAAATCACCACTTTACGAGCCACGTCCATACCGTTAAGGTCGTCCCGGGGATCGGGTTCAGTATAACCCAAGGATTTCGCTACCTGCACAATCTCCGAAAAGGTACGACCTTCACTTGTAACCACGGGCGACGAGAACTCGTTAAACAAGTACGACAACGTACCGCTAAAAATACCCTCGATACGTACAATCTTGTCACCAGTTTTGACTAAATCGTACAACGTATTAAGTACCGGCAAACCCGCTCCCACTGTGGATTCATGGTACACCAAAGGGGCGTTGGGCTGGAGTGCAAACCCACGACTCAAACGACGAATATCCGCAAATAATGACCACTGACTAGAAAAACCCTTTTTGTTCGGTGTGACCAGGTGAAGTCCACGACTCAACCATTGCGGGTACTTTTCCGCAATCGCCAAACTCGCCGTACAGTCCACCATCACCGTAGGGGTCTTGGAGGTAACCGCTGTCTTGGCTAATTCATCCACAAACCGGTCCAAATCCGCCTCAAAGCTTTGTTGTTCATCCCCCAGTTGTTGCTCCCAAGTAGCCGGTTGGGCCAAAGGCTCACCAGGAACGGCTCCGAGTACCATACGGCGGGAATTGATGACGCCCACCACGGCTAACTTGGGAGTGGCCTGGTTGGCGTGCGCTAGTATTTGCACCAAGAGCTCTTTGCCCACTAAACCGGGTCCGACAATGGCAACGTTCAACATGGTGAAAGTAAGTGGTATAAAATAAAATGTACGGTGATTACCAAAACGTAACGACACGAATACAAGGTGAATAGCCTAATTGGTTGCCAATATTGGAGATAAGGTAGAGTAAAACAAAGAAGTTCCAGAGTGAATAAGTATTGGTCTAAACTCGGCCTTTTAAGTGACGGTCAGAATTGTCTGAGCGTTTATCTCCTATCTTCCTCCCCTAGTGAAATTTCTGACCACTTTTCAGAGTATTGGTGAATCACCAGCGGTTCTGTACCTCGCACACCATAATGATGATGTCATTGATACTACTCGTTCAGGCTGGGAATACCTTGTCCGTTCCCCCTCTTTGGCGATCATTTAGTTCCGACCTGCGGCTATGACATACGGGTGATTTTTTTTCGACTATATAGAGCAAAATCGCCGATTTTAAGTCGAAATAAATCACGTGACTTTATCACGAAGCAAAAAACGCCTCCTTTTGGTAAAATGTTTGGTAATGTGACAAATGAGTGGATTGTGATTGTTACACCCCAAAACATTGTTGTCCAAATAAGGAGAACAATGTACAGACCAGTAGGTCGATCATTCTTGGAGGCAT
>JAOPJG010000804.1:0-16610 GCA_027478255.1 Dispira simplex | reverse complement strand
GGAAGCCCTGGCGGAAGTAGGTGGTGTAAACGTACCAACGGAATCGTCGGCGTGGACGTCGTATACTTTCCAAAATACCGATGAGAAATACCAGGTGCTATTGCAAACTATGCAGACTCTCCAACGGGATATTCCTAACCGTAATCTAAATAATATTCGAACGGGTCAGGATGTAGTGGATTATTATTTGGGTAAAGATACGCCTGTTGCATTGACCAAGGTACACGCTGTGGCCAAATATTATCGTGAGCGAAAGGACCAACTGCCGGAAACCATACAGTTTATACCGTATGTGCCACGCTCTGCTCGGCAGTCTGACTTGTCTTGAATTTAATCATCGTTGGCTACTATTTTCTTGTGTTTCGTAATAAAATTGGCTAGTAATTACATGTTACAAGTTATGGTGTGGGGGTGATCACTCTTTTCCCATACAGAAGCAGTGACAATGGCCTGTGGCTGGTGAAGTGTGTTTGGGCCGACTTAAAGCTTGTGAATATTGAGTGAGAGGTCGTTTGTTTATCTTGCATTCTGGCTTTGGTGAACCCTTTACTTTTATATTTTTGTTTATTGTATTTCTTTAGCCTAACTGATCCCGCGTATAGTCAGTTGACCACAGTCATTTTCGCCCAATGCATCAACCTAACTTTTGACTTTTACTCGTTTTTTTTCGTCTAATTTTCTCTACCTCATGCCCTTGTTACGGTCTCTCGAGGTATAACAGGAAACCGTTGTAAAGTGCATTCACCATTACGCTCCGTTTTTGCTACGCATTCTTCAATAGCCCTCTACCCGAATTATCCGTTGTTCCCATTACTTTTATTTTTTTTGGTTGGCTTCTACATTGTACTTTTATCCCCCCACAAGTTAGTTGATGGACCCCAGTGATTCCAGTCTCAAAGCGTTATATGCTTCGTACAAGGTCCAATTTCCAACGACGGTGTCGCCAAACACCTTGTCCCAGGCCTACCAGGTGACCTACCGGGTGGCCTCCCAAGCGGCCAACGCTGACAAACGAGCCGAGTACCGATTGGCAGTGACCTTGTACCAATTAGGAATTACTTTGGCCGATCGTATTCAACCTGTGGAACCCGTAAAGGCGAAACGGGAAGTTCTGGTACGTAAACTAGGCGAATACTGTACCCGACGGGACCAACTTAGTGCGTATTTGCCGACTTGGCTTCAAACCCACCGGTTAACCAGCGAAGAACCCAAAAACAAACCGATGGTGGTGGAACCTTTGGCTCACCAGGGTCGTGACTTAATACGACAGGCTGAAAAGGCCGAGCAACAAGACGATAAAACTCAGGCGGTGGCGCTGTATTGTGAGGCAGCGGATAGTTTTTTAAGGGCTTATAAACAGGCTACCGCTGAGCAGAAACCTACCCTTAAAACGGCTTTTGATCGGGCAGTGGAACGAGCCGGCGAACTTAAAGCAATAACTGCTAACCGCCCTATAAAGAAATTAACAGAGTCGGTGGTGACCCATGCCGCAGTATTACCCCCTTCTCCGTCACCGCAAATTTCGGTAAAGCTAGCGGTGTCTCCCGGTCGGAAACTCGAACCTATCAATGTCGCTGCAAACCCTTTGCCGGGAAACCAGTCCACACGTGCGCTATCCCTCGAGGAGTTTACGGTGCTTCGTACCACTTCGTACGTACACGGTATGTTATTTCTCCCGTGGGACGACCGGGATGCCACAGAACAGTTTGTCTTTGACCAGCCCTTTGTGGATAAAGATGGGTTATTGGCACTGTCTACCAAACAAACCAAAGCCTTTGGCAGTTGGCAACGGCTCCGGAGTTTTATGACCACATCACGAATGGTGGCAGACCAGATTTCCTGTTATGACATTATTCAGGATGTGGTGACGGACTGTTCGTTTGTGGCTTCCTTGTGTATTGCCGCTAATTACGAATCAAGGTTTCGGAAACCCTTGATTACCAGTTGCATCTATCCGCAGGACGCCCTAGGTCGCCCTGTGTATAACCCCTCGGGCAAATATATTGTACGACTCACTTACAACGGTATTCCCCGGCGGATTACCGTGGACGACTTGTTTCCCCTGTCCAAGGATGGCAGACCCATGTTTACTTATACTCGCACTCGGTCGGAACTGTGGCCCAGCATTATTGAAAAGGCTTATATGAAACTCATGGGTGGGTATGATTTTCCTGGGTCCAATTCCAGTATTGACCTGTATACATTGACCGGGTGGATTCCCGAACAGATATTTATCCAGGACGGCAAGTTTAAAGATCAGGCCCAGTGGGAACGTATTCACAAAGGTCTTATCTACGGTGATGTTCTGGTCACGGTGGCCACGGGAGAGATGGAGCCTGAAGAAGCCGAACGATTGGGACTGGTACCTTCGCATGCGTATGCCTTGTTGCGAACCGAGGTAGTAGCCGACGGAACGCTGTTGCTCCAACTGAAGAATCCATGGAGTGTCAAACGGTGGAAGGGTCCCTACAGTCATTTGGACACGGTGCGGTGGACCCCAAGTCTGTGTCAACAGTTGGGTTATTCCCCTCAGTTAGCAGGGGAACAAGACAATGGTATATTTTGGATTGATTACGATTCGATATGTCGAATTTTTCACTCGATACATCTCAGCTGGAATCCCGAGTTATTTACGTCCCGCCAGGTGGTGCACCGGTGTTGGCCGGTGAGTGTGGGCCCCCGAAGTGTTATTTCGAATTTGGGGGAAAATCCCCAGTACCAGTTGACCGTGGCTAATCAACCATCCACTGCCGAGGTTTCCCCGGACCATGCTCCCGTGTGGCTATTACTGACCAAACATATTACGGTAAAAGAAGAAAACCGTGACTATCTGTCTGTCTATTTGTATGACAAGACCAGTGGTAAAAGGGTACACAGTCCAGAAAATCCGGTGGAAAAGACCGATTTTATCAACAGTCCACACCTTTTGGTACGTTTTAATGCCCAGCCAGGTCTGTCGCATTTCACCATTGTGTTGTTGCAATACGAAAAATGCCGCGATATGCACTACACATTACGAGTGTTTTCCATGGCTCCTATTGTTTTAGCACCCGTGGCCGAGTACCCCTACCGTAAACAACTCCGACAACGGTGGACCTTGGATAATGCCGGGGGAAGCCAAGTCTACCCTACGTTTTATACTAACCCACAGTACAAGTTGGTAATACATCAGTCGGACTCTACGCGTCGTGTATCGGGGATGTTAGTGGTCGAAGCACCCGCTGGTTTGACCGTTCAAGCGGTGGTGGTATATGGTGGCTGTCGGGTGTCCCATTGTAATTTTCGGAATTTAGTAGCCCAGTCAGGGGCTTATTCAGAACACGCCTGCTACTGTCCCTTGGAGGATTTATTGGCGGGGGAATATACCATAGTGATTTCAACGCACGAACCGGGACAGACGGGAACTTACTTGATGACGATGGAACTCGATTTTCCGTTTGACTTGACATCCATTGCGGCGGAAGGAGCCGGTATGTTTAAACGAGTACTTAAAGGGCAGTGGATTTCGGGTATCAGTGCTATGGGAACGAGTGACCACGGTGCATTTTTCCATAACCCCAGGTATTTGGTGCAGTGTTCGAAAGCCACCACTTTGGCCGTACGACTACAAACATTGGATATACAGCCTTTACCGGCCATCAACGTAGTGCTAATGGAAAACTCTCAATCATCTGCCTCGTTATCGTTGCTGGGTCAGGAAGTAGCGTCATCCGGTGCTTACACCAACTTACCACAGGGTACATATTTGTCGCCGGTGAATTTGACACCTCTTTCGACAGGGTATGTGTTGGTAGTGTCCACGTGGGAACCCAATATCGAAGGGCGGTTCCAACTTTTTGTGTATTCAGACCAACGGATGGATATCACCCCTTTGTAACTTATTAGTTCCACCTGCTATTTATTTTAACGTGTGGGTTTAATAGGCTTGAGGAATGTTGGCCAGGTATTTTATTTTATTTATTTATTTATTTTAAAAAAAGAAAACATTGCAACGAACCCTCGCAATAGTCTGTATTTGTAAACATGGTGATTTCACTCTCTGTTTTTTTCTTATCTACAATGCTCTTTTTGTTATCTCAAAACCCAAAAAAGAAAACATGCTTTTATTATACCAGAGGGAAAAAGTAAGATGTGATTAATTACTTAAACACTGAGAGGTGTTGAAAAAAAAGTCTCCTAGATGTACTGCGCCACTTATCCATTATTCCAAGTAAAAGTGTAAGGGGACGATATTAAAAGGGCAATCACAAACCAGTAGGGCACTCAGACAAAAGTAATCGATTTCTAAAAGTGAATTGCATTTTTTATTCTCTCATATTTACTGATTTAAATCACTTTATTCATACCAGCCTCTTCAGCTTTAGAACAACAAGTCGTTCCCTTCACCAATGGCCGAATTGTCACAAACTCCATTTCATCAATTTACTTGGCAAGCCTTCCACCCCGACTTGAGGGACATTACACCCTACCCGGAACTACGCCAGACATGGTTATCAGGGTTGACGGTATTGTCTGAAGCCGATCCAACACAGCTACGTGACTGGGTGGAAGACAGCTCTCCGTTAGAATGTGGTACGGAGGATTCCCGTAAATTGCAAATGAAATCGCCGACATTGGTGTCTGGTCGGTTTCTACTTGGCAGTTTACAACATTTGGCTCAGTACGCCGTGGTTTACGACGTGGCCCAATTGTACCGAGAGATGCAAATGAGAGAAACTCATAATCAAGCCATACCGTGGCTAATGTCCGAAACGGAGAGTTTAAAGGATGACCCCAAGGGACAATGCCTGGTGGGTCAGTTGGCACGGCAAGTTATTGTGTCATTGGTGAAGTTGGTGGACAAGGTGGCAGACCCGCCCCGGATAACCTCGAATATTTCCAAGACTTTGGGGGTTAAAGTGTTTAATACGGATACTCTACGGCACGTTATGACGCTGGGCGGGTCGGTGTGGGGTGAGACGTATTGCGGAGAGGGTGTAGGGAAATCGAAACTGACGGGTGAATCCGACGGACATAATCACCTATCCCTGTTCTCGGATTCGGTAACAACGAATTTGAGGGCCCTGTGCCAACATATCGTGCAAAAGTGTTGGGAAACTCTTCCACTGTTTCAACACGGACTGCGAGTTATGGGGCATGACTGGGTTTGTCGGTTACAAGCAATACCAACCTATTCTTCTTCAGAAGTAGTTGTAAAGGATGACTTATCCCTGCCATTGTTGCACGGGGGATACGAAGTGGTCAAAGAACTAAATTCGCTTGTCTCTATTATTACAGGGTACCCACAAGCGGCGTGGATACCCTTTGGGGAACAGCCTGATCTGATGCGTTATCTAGTAAACTTGTTTTACCAGATTGCTAATAGTTTAGTGGTTCAACACAAGGATCACACCGGGGGATCTACTAACGAAACTCCTGGTGTAGATAACAGCAGTCAGACTTTGGCGTTGTGGTTAACCGGCTCCCTCACTTACCTGTTGATTGTCTTGTCGGGGTTTCCCCAGGAGACTTGTTTACAAGCCTGGTCGAGTCTATTAGAATGTACCCCTCCTGCAGAACCGAGTAAACTGAAGAAAGAATCTGTTTCGCCAAGCACCATTCGCTCAGTGGAATCTCTCTTTGCGAAAGAGCCAGCTTTTGCGGAAAAGCGTTTGAAACGACTCACCACCTTGTTACTCAGTATAGTGGAAGCCACCCAGACCTCGGAATCCCCCAAAAACCCCCGTATTCCTTCGCTGTTAGTGTTGTTAGAAACGCGATTTCATTTGTACGAATGGTTATTGGAAATTTATGAGCATCACCTTGACGATACCTTGGCTTATATCATCATGTTTTACGAAAACCAATTAGCCCATATCCATACTACGGCCGACTTGGCGAACGGTATGGCGAGTTTGGCATTGACTGCTGACACAACTGCTCAGGGTATAACCGCTGCAGGTGCATTAGATCCCCAGCTTCGTCAAGCTTTGGAAATGTATCGGTGTATGGACCAAGGAGAATTGGATCGTTCACTTGCTCAAATCGAAGAAGTAGTTCCCCACGTTGGCCGGGGATTCGTAAAGGCAGCGTTGGCTCTTTCTGGGTATAAGCCGGAAGAAGTTATTATGCAGCTTTTGGAGGAACGTTATCCAGAGGCATTGGAAAATTTGGATCCTCGGTTGACAATGGAGGGCCTGGACAGCCTTGAGCGTATGGATAATGGAACACCAACAGAACCAACCTCTGACGTTAACGAAATAGAACCTGAAGACCCACTCCTTCACCGCCGAAACGTGTTTGATAATGACGAATTCGATATTTTCAATCGTGGTCAAGTGGCTGATCCTAACCGAGTGTACCAGAAACCAGTCCTCCCTACACAGAGTGGGCCATCATCAAGTACTGCGACTTCCAAGGACCAACTGGATACCGCTACACAAGACGTGTCCTACAAGCAAGCCATTGTTGAACGAGCTATGGCCAGTCTGAACGAATTGGATGACGAATACGACGACACGTACGATGATGCGCTGTTGCACCACCCTTCAGAGGGAATAGCTACAGGTGGTACGGAGGAAATGGAAAGTAGCGGTACTGACCAATGGCCTACCCAGTCGACTAATCCAATTCTTCCCCACGAAGGGCGGTTATTAGAATATGCCACTTCCCACCCAGAGGTTTATCAGCGCAACCGCACGACCAGACAGTCAGCACTACGTAAAGAACTGCGACGGATCACCGACCTCAGTGATGAACAGCTGGAAGGTTGGTATATTATTTTCCAACGCAATCCTCAGCACACGCAGAAATTAGAGCAGTACGCTTTAAGTCACGACGTTGTTTGTGATTCTTCTGGTTCCACTCCCTCCGCTGACCGTCGCCCTCGCCAACGGCATAATGCGATTGATGTAAAGGGTGGGCCTAGTAATCGCCCATTATCCAAAAACGCGTCGTCCACAACACCCCAGAAAAAGTCTACTACTACACCTAAGGGGCCGCGGGCGAACCATAACCGCAAAGCCCAACGGGCCAAAAAGATGCGGAATACTTTCCCTGCCAATGATTAGTGTGGGTCAAGCTATGGTGTGCGATAGAGAATAGCGGTGTATGCTGTGGAATAAATATTGTTGTGATGAGATATTTTTATTATAGATCCTCTATGCTTTGGAAACTAAAGATATACACAATTTGTCGACATCCTTCCTAGATCTTTTGTGTGACAGCAATTCTACTGGCTCTAGACTATCTCCAGCCAACTTCATCGTTATACTTGGTTGGGCTCTTATGTCCAGTACCAAATTGTGAGCCACGCTTCTTGCTGCAATACCTAGATTGTTTTTTTTATTCGTTTATTTCCTTTTTGCTCTGATGTGATCCACAAGTAGTTTCTGATCTATCCTTGTTTTTTTCTCTTTCTCTCCCCCTCTCTTATGATTACCACCGTACAGTACTGATCGCTGCTACTCTATCGGCATTCCACACTTGTAACCCATTTGGTACCGTTGACGATCATGTCTCTACTTTGGCGTCTGGTTCGGGTAGGCGTCAGCCTTCCTCGAACAGGGCGTGTTTCCCATATTGTGTTGCCTCGTTTGGGTAAGTGATTCACGATTTACGATACCTTTTATGGCTTATCGTATAATTAGCTAAACATTTGGGCACTCTATCAGCTCACATGGAAACCATTTTTTTGTCAAAAGAATAACCCCAAAAATTATAGGTCTGATACGTAGACAATCGGATTAACTGTAGAATGTGTAACAATCCGGACTTTTGGTTGTGCGCTGATCGGTTATCCTCGTACCTTGTTGTCGTTTTTGGTAGGTGCTACGGCCAGTCACCGATTCTACTCGTCGACTGTCGCTCATGAACCCGCTCAACGTTTGCAGTTACCCGAGAAAGTGGAACCTGCCCAACGCACCGAATACTTCAACCAGGTGTACGCAGATTTGATGACCACCCTTCGACAAAACGTCCTTCATAACCTACCGGCATTATCTCATCTCAACAACTTGGTTAATTTCGCCACATCAGCTGAAGCGGTGAAGAAACTACCTGAATTATTTAAACTATGGCATGCCCAACGTCACCGCATTACCCACTATACCACTAACACGTTGGTATTCCGTAGTTGTCAAGCTGGGGTTCCGGAAGTGGCACTACAAGTCTTGAGCGACCGATTGACATTCGGCCAACAACCCACCGCCAACTATTTACACCATTTGATGCGTACTTTTGGTGAAAAATCTTTGGAAGTTTCCCGCGCCAAGAATTTCCAACCCAAATCTTATTTGAAAGCTCTGGATAATATGTTTCAGACTTTTGCGTTGTTTGAATTTTACGAATTCCCTTATACGGCCGAATCGTACTCGATCCTTATTTCGTACTGTTCCCAATCCCAGAACAAAGAGGCCTTTCGAAGAGCGTCGGTGACGGCGGCGGAAGCTTTTGATCATCCTACGCCATTGATTAACCTCGAGGGGGCTACATTGCTTAAAAAGGCTTGTGAACTCCACGGCGATAAAGAGAAGAGTGTGTATTTGGATTCGGTAATTCAAAAGTTGTCCGAATAAGGAGTGCGTTGGGCTGATACCATGGAGTGAGGATGATGATGGAGAGTTGACGATATCGCCACTTTGACCAGTGTCTAGATTTATTTTATTTTTACTTTTTTTTCACTTTTCAATAAATTTATAAGTATCTAATTTTAATTTTACACAATTTACAGAGGTGTCGCTTTGGCTGGATAAATGTTGACCTATTGGCCACATTTCATCAAATCGCTAAAGTGACACCATTGCGGTATTCCCAGCGAATGGGAAATTTTAATTTTCTGTAGAATTTTTTTCGCCCACATGGAACCTCCCCTTCCTCCCTCTACCTTTTCGAAACCCATACTGCCCAACTTGTTTTTTTTTCCATTAACTTTTCCGTCGTTTGCCTGTAAGGTACCTGCCCCTCGTCTAGAGTATTCTCCTCTTTTTCTCATTCGATCTTATTAATCAATCATTCTCACTTTCACTTTTATTTTTTTCTGCGTTATTCACGCTGATCTAGACGATAATCTTGTCTAAAATCATCATTCCAATATGCCCGCACTGGACCCAAGAAACCTGCCCGAGCGGGTAGAAGATCTCGACTTTTCGGATATTGAAGAAAAGTACCAGTTTACGTTCAATGAGTCGTTTGACAACATGATCGTGGTGGATCACCTCCCCATCGTGGACAGTAGCAAAGAGGAAAAGTTGCTAAAGATTGTGAAAAAGATTTTTGCACCGGCGGGACCTATTAAGGATGAAAACGTGTTTATGCCCAAGCAGGAAGATGCTAGCACGGGGGTGTCCAAATCGCAGGGGTATATGTTTATTGAGTTTGATACGGTAGAGCAAGCGGCCACGGCTATTCGTCAGTTGAATGGGTTTAAGATGGACAAGACGCATATTTTGTCGGTGCACAAGTTTACGGATGTGGAGAGATATGCTACCATGGACGACGAGTATCGTGAACCGGTGATGGCGCCGTATGAAGAACGGGAACATTTGCGTAGTTGGCTGCTGGACCCCAAGGCCCGTGACCAATTTGCCACTATGCGAGGGGACGAAGTGAGTATTTATTGGAACAATAAGAATGGTAAGCCGGATCTGGTGGTTAACCGTAACAAGTGGACCGAAAAGTATTTGCAGTGGTCGCCCAAGGGAACTTTTCTTACTACGTTCCATCGGCCTGGTTTGGTGTTGTGGGGTGGAGATAGTTGGGGTAAAATTGTACGGTTTGTTCATCCCGGCGTTAAATTCGCCGATTATTCGCCCGGTGAAAAGTACGTGGTGACGTTTAGTCCGGAACCCATCGATCCCGAAGCGGTTTCCATGACTTCTCCGCAGGATAATCCTTTTGGACCGGAAGACGAAGGTAACCATGTGGCCATTTGGGAAATCCACACCGGTAGTCTGCTACGTACGTTCCCCGTGCCCCAATTGGCCGATGTCAAACCCGAGGATCCCTTACCCGCTTTGAAGGACATTTGGCCCCACTTTAAGTGGTCTTCGGACGACCGTTACTTTGCTCGGGTGGTGCCCGGTAAAATGCTTTCCATTTATGAAGCGCCCTCCATGGGTCTGTTGGATCGCAAGAGTATCAAAGTGGACGGTATCGTGGACTTTTCCTGGTCCCCTACGTCCGGCAAACCAGGTAAACCGGCGGCCACCGGTCAGGGGAGTAAGAACGTTGATCACGTGTTGGCATATTGGACTCCCGAAATGGGTAACCAGCCCGCCCGGGTGACCCTACTGAACTTACCCAACAAGGAAATCATTCGTACCAAGAATTTGTTCAATATTAACGAGTGTCAGCTATACTGGCATCCCAATGGTGACTATTTGGCCGTCAAGGTTGAACGTTTTTCCAAGTCCAAAAAGTCTACGTTTAGCAACGTCGAGCTGTTTTATCTGCGTGACAAATCCGTGCCCGTGGAAACTATTGAACTCAAGGACAATATCCTGACATTCGCCTGGGAACCCAAGGGCAACAAGCCGCGATTTGTGACTATTTCGACGGTCGACCCTACCCTTGTGCAGTACAATAATAGCGGTATGATTATGAACACTCTGCGTTGCAACACCATCAGTATCTACGAACCAGAAAAGGTTACCGGGGTCAAGGCCAAGGTGATGCAGTCTACTTTGGGTAACTTCCAGTGCGTATTCCAGTTGGAAAAGAAGGCGAGTAACACGGTGCAGTGGTCGCCCCAGGGCCGTTACTTGGTGTTGGCGGTGCTTCGTAGTACCTCGGTGTGGGACATTGAATTTTGGGATACCGATTATCCTACGGACACCAAATCCGGCAGTACCACTTCGGTGCCTCAGCTGCTGGCCAGTCCCGAACACTACGGAGCCACTGAAATCGAATGGGATCCCACCGGTCGTTACGTGGCTTCGTACGCCAGTGCGTGGCGTCATTCGATGGAAAATGGATTCTGCGTGTGGGATACTCGTGGATCGTTGTTGGGCAAACACACCCAGGAGAAGTTTAAACAATTCCTGTGGCGGCCCCGACCCCCGACGCTGTTGACTTCGGCCCAACGTAAGCAAGTGGCTAAGAATTTGGGTCAATATTCGAAAGAATTCGAAGAGGAAGACTTGCTTTCGGAGAATGCCGCTTCTTCAGCCATTATTATGAAGCACCGTCGTCAATTGGACGAATGGAAGGCGTGGCGTTCGCGGGTGGAAAAGGAGTATTCGGAAGAGCGTCAAGTGTTGGGCAAGCCTACCACTGCTGAAGTCTCGGCTGGGGATGAGGAAACCATTGAAGAATGGGTGGAGGAACTCGTGGAAGAAACTGAAGAAATTGTGGAGTAATTCCTTGGGTGGTATTTTTTTGCCCTGAAAAAATTATACTGCGAATCTCGTGGTGATTATAGGTTTTTTAATATTTTTATCTTTTTTTTGGTGATCAATGAGGGAGTTGTGAGGACTTCTTAAATGACATCTACATTTATATAAAACTTCGGACGTTTTATCATCACTCTAAAGGGTTCTATTGTTACATGCTCATCCCTGTACCATAAATTTTTTGAATACATATGTGGTGCATATGGTTTTGAAAGTATCGATTTATATTGACTTAAAATTGTTGTGGTAAACTTATCCAGACACATATTGGCGCAGTAACGGTGAGCACATAAACTCCTATAGTTGGCTCTTGCCCTCACAGCTTCTTTGCTTCGTTTGACATTAAGCTGATTATCGTTCACTTTCCATTCTTGACAAAAACGTGCATTACTAGCAGGGTAGTATCCTTGCTCTTTTCTTTTCTTTTTTCTACATGGACTTCTTTATACATTATATTCTTTCACTTGTGCTTATTTGTCGGGGAATACTAAAACAGTCATGGACAAAGCGGAACATCCTTCCTCGCAGATTGGGAACAATGAAGCAGCGGGTTCTGAACTAGTACAATTGTAAGTAACCAGGTAATGATAGAGCTCATAAGGACATGAACTCCCCCCCTCATTCGGTCGTAAATTACACATTCTCATTCTATAGAATGCAGCTGCGGAGTCTAAGCATTACATTCTACTGTACAATATTAATACTGGCGGATGACCAACGGCTATGCATTTCTAAACTCTAGGCTGCAGCACCAATGGAAGAAAGAGATGTTGCTGGCTCCCGAGTTCATTCTGGATTGGCTACAGCGTGTCGATTCGTGTATACCGTTCCTTGAACCCATGGCCTCTGACAAAAATTACAAGTTAGCCCACGGACTTTGCCAACATGTACAGCAGCTCAATGAAGCAAAGCTCCCTTCTGTCGTTGTGAAACAGGCAGTGATGGTGGGGCTGGCATTTTTACGACAGGTGGAGTTCCCCGTCATCACGCCACTACTGGCCTGGATTGTGGCCCAAAGTTCGAACACGGAACAGGGTATTCGTACAGTAACCCCCGTCTTGATCGATCTGAATAGTGAACTGCCGTCCCCTTCCGTAGTGGGTTTAACCCCCCAACACTATCTTGAATACCACTACCACGCCGGGGTGGTATACGTAGCGCATGGGGACTATGCCCAAGCCCATATTTGCTTTACGCTATGCTTATCGTTGCCCACTAGTCGGGTGGCTATACTCCAGACCTTGGCCTATGGCAAAATGTGTTGTTTGAATTTGGTGGTCCATCAGAAACCTTTTAATTTACCGAGGTTTTTCGATCCGGAAATTACGGCCTTGTCCGGCACTGTACCCAAGGCTTACTCGCAACTGGGTAACCTGTTTAAATCAAACCAACCTAGAGCCTTGGAGGAGTTCATTACGCACCATAAATCGGTTTTTCAACAGGTAAGGTATTCCCAACCGGGTTCTCAGATTTACTCAGGTGAATTAATAACCATTGGTTTTAATTATGGTGTTATATTTTGGTACAGGAAAAAGAACAATAATATTAACACATTATTCTGTTGCTGGGGATGGCTACATCTTTTGGAGATAAATTGCCCCAGGCGGGAGACTATGACTTGGTGGAAATGGTCCCTATGGCTCTACGACGTCACGTGTTGGCTAAACTGATAAGGACTTGCACTGCCATTCCTTTGGTCAAACTTGCTAATATTCTCGGTTATGACGTCCCAGAGGCCACGATTCTTCCCAATGGCTTGCGAAAACTATTGGAAAAAGTAACCGAAACTGAAAATGTTCAGTTCCGAGTGGAGAACCATCCCGACTTGGGTTTAGTGGTGTACCTTGGACATGGAACATCATCCGAAGATTCCTGTGAAGATACTCTCACAGCGTTGGCCGACAGTCTTGCGGCGGGTCCACAAGTACTGGCCCAACTTACCATTGCGGAACGTCTTTTGCCAGTGTCGAACACCATCGCTAATGATGTAAGTTAACCCTCGAGATTTTTGTTGGATTGGAGTGAGGTTGAAAATCAGAGACTAGAACACCTATAAGGCAATACACAGTTTACTAACTTACCGCCACGGACTTGTAATTCAACGTGGAATTCGCCACTTGATTTGTGCGGGGTCTCTTCTATTTACAGAATACTCTCGTTGGGAAAAATCATTCTCGTCCTAAACGAAAGCATGGTGGAGCACCTATTGACCTGGACCTCTTGGAGGATTACTAGGAATTGGAGCCGTGTGGATAAGGAGACTGGTATGGAAGTGTTCTATGTCGAAAAGATTTGAATTTTGAACATTATATACAGCTGTTAAACCCAAGAGACGATTCGGACCAACCGCCGTACTTTATCCACCCACTCAGGTACAACTCTTCTCCCTATCACTCCCAACTGCTCGATTTTTCCCTCTCACCGTTTTATTACTCTTTTTAGTGGTGGTAGGTTTCTCCACGTTAAATTCTTCCAATGTACTGTGTCATATTTTGAATACGTAAAGCCAAGCCCAGTTTGTACCTTGCATTCTCTTGTTTTCCCCCCGCATTCTTGCAATCTTTGAAAGTCTCTACATTTATCGCTTTGTTTAAAAAAATAGTTGAATCAAACGTATATACTTCCAAAGTGCCATCAATGGTTCTCTCGAATAAAATTTTAAATGCCCTCCACGTAACCACCGTGGTAGGCCTTGTTAGCCTTACTGGTAAGTCCAACGTTTGTCGCTTTACGCTGTAGTACACCCCTCCCCCACGGTCGACCACATCGAGTAAAGGATAGTTGGGCTTCATGGTTGACTATGTAGCTTTCGCAACGACACAGTGGGTTGAATACTAACTTCCAAGCTTTGCTGGAGAACATTTTGCTGATTCGAAATGGACTTGAACTCCCCGGGTGACGCAATAGCCTGGGGAAGTGTCCTAGGTTATACGTCATTCCGTGCGCGAATCAACGAGGCTAAAGAATACGAACGTGATTTAAAACGGAAAAAACAACAGCAACAGTTATCGTCCGTCTCTCAACCACCGAACGAGACTCCCCAATAAAACCACCAAGCCACTTGTTCTACACTCAAACTCATGGGGCTGCCATGCCTAGTGGTGAAAGAAAGAAGGGTCGCTGGAAGACACATTATATTACTTTGTATACTGGATTTTGTTAGTTAATTTGTGTGAATCCTTTAAAACAGAGTTTTCTTTTATTTGCTTGAAGGTATAAATTACAAAATGTCAAGACAGTGTATGTCAATGGACCAGTATAATGGTGACATTGTAGTTGGATACTCTTTTTGAATAAATGAAGAGGAGTTTGACAGGTGGCTCTTCCCACTTTCTTTCTGCCATTCAACACACTTGCATCATCACTAACATGCCAATCACAATGCATAGAGTTGTATCAATTCATACAAAAGTTTTTGAGATCTATATAAGGACCAGATTTTATTAATAATAATTACCATCATTGTCAAGTACTGTGTGCACCCTCTTGAATCACTCATCAAAACATCTGTGGAAGTCATTTCATTGGAGGGAACCAAGGACTTCATTATATACCCCTATAATCTCATCATCATTCTCAAATGCTCTACCCTCCTACTTTTTCTTGGTGTGTGAAAAAACCAAAAGTTGCATGGTGCAAGGTCAGGAGAGTAGGATGGTGCTTTCAGTAATTGGAGTCTAAGCTCATCCATATGGGCCATACTATCATGGGAAATATGTGGCCTTGCATTATCCTGGTGGAGGATGATTTGGGAAGTGGGTGACTTTGGATGTGATTTCTGCCATTCCCCAACTATTGGTTTGACACTATCCATTTTATATTATTAATACTTGGACCTAGTGACATCAGTATCAAAAACAGTATAAAACATGATCACCTTATTGAGGAGCACAGTCCATTTAAAATTTTGTAACTTTGAGGTTGTCATGATTATACTTTTGTTGTCTTCTTTATTCCTTCCCTATTACTCATCCTTTTTTTCCTTTTGGTTCTTTTTATTTCATCCATGTTGATTCCTCTTTTTGCTTTTGGGTTTTTTGGGGTCAAACTGACCACCCACTTTGTTGGCTGCTGTCTTGAACCCTGGCTCCAAAAAAATTATATAAGGGCCACAAATTCACAACTATAATTCTTTAGCTAGCAACATCCATTCCTCTTATTTCCCTTGTTCCTCCTTGTTTCTTGTTGAAGTTATCCTTAAAATAAATACTTGTTTGATTATATGGCACCTGGACTTCCTTTTTCCCTTGATTCTGACAGAGGTCCACTATAGCTAAACAGGGATGGGGTCATGCTGACCTTGGTGTTCTGGCACCCATCCATTTCAACCAGTGCTAATCCAGGGGTTATTAAGATAAACCCAGGTTTCATCACACATCACAATGTTATACACAAGAGAGTTGGTTGGTTTCTGAAAATGGTCAAGGAAATTGAGGCAAAGGGTTTTGTGGTCACTCTGCAACTCTAATGTTAGGGAATGGGGAACCCAAGCAATAAGGTATGAATGGTAATGCAACTGATTGTGGAGGACATTCCAAACATTCCTCACAGAAGTCTTCACCTCCCATGCAAGCACTCTCAGGGTCACAAATGGGTCTTTGTTAACTAGCTGTTTGATGGTGTCACTTTTATATTCATAGGTCTCATCAGAAGGATGTTCTGTGTGGTGCTCATCTTCAAATGACAAATGACCAGTCTTAAATTTGTTGTAGCAGACACACACTGCCACATATAAAGGGCAATCCTGTCCATAATAACCCTACAAAGTTTTGTGGTGTAATAGGATTCAGATCACTGGTGTGAGAAGGCACCCAAATAAAACAATAGAGACCTACAAGTAGGTAAATAAATCATTAATTAAACAGGCATGTTTTTTATTCATGAGGGATTTGAGTTTTCTTGACCCAGTCTCTTATAACACAGAAATGATGTAACAAAATCTTAAAAAAATAAAAGTGCACTTTGACATCAAAATGTAAAAAAAAGATGGAGGCAGGTGTCAGCCAATAGACTCAGTTTTGGGAGCACAAGGCAAAGGGAGAACTTGTGAAGAGGTTACACCATCATCTGGGATGCCCTGGCTTGTGGCTGTTCAATATTGAACATTTTCCTTTTCTCCTTTCTCCTTTTCCCTTTCCCTTCCTCTTTTTATGAAACACAATCCACACAATTCATCATGTGGGTCCCCAGATGTTTCCTCATTGGTTGTTTCCTTTTTCCCTTTCCATTTGGAAGTTCCCT
>JAOPJG010000803.1:0-16611 GCA_027478255.1 Dispira simplex | reverse complement strand
GGTATTGATTAGCCGAATCTTTCCTAAAATGGATGAACCCTTGTAATTCCCATCCCAGCGTATCCTGGGAAGCTGTCAATGAATGTACCACCTTGCGATGTAGCTCCATACCTAGAGAGGACTCGATGAGTGTAGCATTCCTTGGAAAGCAAAAACATAATAAACGAATACGGTTAGACCAATGTATAACTCCCATCACCTCACTGTTTTCATGTTTCCACTAGTTACTATTGACCTTGGTGGTTAGGTTAACACTCATCAGTATCGGGCCTATGCGGGGGTCATATCAGCTATGTTACTGCGAATATTCGGGAGGTGGACAGGACCGTGTGCAGTATCCTTGGTTTATCTTTACCAACCAAATGGTATCATCCATGCTTTTGTAACTTGAGGAGCGCTACCGTATCCCCACAAAGCTCTCACTGCTACAGAAGTCTGTCGATCGGGCACTGTAATACTACCAAAATTAAATAAATGAAAAGCTCAATTTTTTGTTGTAATGTAAATCATCTAGATGAAACGAGTGGGGATTGAATTTCATGTTTACATCAATAATCTTTCGTTGGTTTACATTCAGGATTTCTGTCTTTCCATTTGATTATACAGAAATGGGCAAACCAAGGGATCGATTAAAGTATCTAACCGCTTTACGACTCGTAATATTGGTCGAATCCAGCCACTATTGTGGTGTAAAGTTCGCATCACAGTATTGTTTTTCATCGTTGCATCTTCACTGCTAAATTTGGCGCCCTGACGACAGGTTCAAGCGGTGTATTCCAGAGTGAATCACTCCCTTCTCACGAGCAGTGCTCTTTACTGTTACCATTTTCTGTTACATAACCAATACGGTTGTCAATTTTCCTGCTATGATATTGACGTATTACTCAAAAAATTGGCGGCTATTGGTAGCGGGAACGAGTATGGAAATGGCTAGCTTGATAGAGGTGGGGAGTGACGTACATCTGGATAATTGTTGGGCATAATAGAACTCGCTATATTCATTTCATATTTTCCAGTACTCATATAATACCATACGCATTCGCCCACATCATTATCTGTGGTTAGCACCACTCACACCTACGTACACCAATGTGCCTCTTTGTCTTTCATTTTATTTGGGTATGTGGCTCTCAGGAAGTGATAATGTTTGATCCACTTCTTTATATTAAGATGATAAAAATTACATTTAATAGTGAACCTATATTTTCTGGTTTTTACCACGTCGAAAAAAATGAAATACCTGCTTTGTACAGTCCTTTTTTCGGCGAGTGTAAGTTGAACCCTGTATGATTAACGGACCCTGAAAGGGTAACTATAGGGTTTGTGGTCCACATGCCTTGAAATAATCGGATATGGACCGAGACCCGAGAGGACGAGACATTCATGGATATATTAGTTAGTCTGCTTTGTAAGGTAGAAATGTGGGTTGACAATTACCATTAGGCAAGTAAAGTTTCCCTGATATTTTACCTGCTCTTCAACAGATCTATTCACCCCGTCACCAATAAGAACACGCGTAATCAGTAGCAATGGAAGAGGAGCGGAGACGAATCACCTCAAAGAAAGGGCAACTGGAAAAAAGACCGAGTGCCCGAAATACCCTCCCCCTCCAACATTTTTATCAAAATGGAGGCTGACCCCAAGGTTAATCGGAAGGGCAAGCAAAGCTAACATGACCGATCGGCCGTTAAAGCACACCTTCATTTCGGTTGGCTCATCATAAAGGGACTTTTTCGTCCACTAACGCGTTCACTACTTCTTGGTATCCTACCCGGGTTAAACCTATTTAGCAGAATAAATTACGGCCGAATAAAGATATCCGCACCATCCTAATAAAAGGATGAACAATGCCCACCGTTTACGTTTATAACTATTCGTTGTTTTTTTTCGTGCAGGCCTACAAAAACTACTCCCAAGTCCTTGTTTATCTCTTTTCCTAGAATGTCCTCAGTGGTTCGTGTTTTTTTTCCATCCCTTGACATCCACGCTCCCTCTCCACTGTATCTAGTGTGTGTCTATCACGGCTACAATTAACCTTTCCGGCTGCCTATTATACAAAATCATGTTTCCTTCCACTGTGCGCGTTTCCAACGTCGGCATTTTAGACCGTTACTACCCTGGCTTCCGTCGCGTGGGGCTTTCCCACCGTCGAAACCGGTATGTCCGCTACCGTCGACAACACTACATTTCAATACGGCGGCAATTGAAGTGAGTGATAGCTCATCTCAGGCCAACGGAAGCGGAACCGCCTGGATGCTAGGTCTTATAGGATGACACTAGTCAGTGTCTTGTATTATCCAGAATTTTGTGGACTTGTTTTTATTTTTCCACCCACTGTAACCCGTTTTGTATAATAGAGATGATATCCTAGACCAGTGTTTCCGCCGTTGAATTGATTCCAGAGCGTAGGATGGTGATTGATGTTACATAATTCTCGTCACTTTCAACCAAAGGAAGTGACGGGGATTTACCCTTTTAATATGAATGCGTCTTATTTTTCTACCCTCTTTAAACTGTAATGAAAATGTAATGATGCTTCACAAAGTTATATGCACAGGTGAGTAGTATCCTTTTGACGTTCTACTAGCAAAAGTGGTGTATTTCCCCTCTCCACCTTTAACTCCGTTTTCAACGATGAATAGGTGATAACATTACAGCTTTTATTAGAGCCATTTCAATGTATTCAGTTTAAAGTGCCATTTGACCGAATTTTCTTGTGTTTCGTTTACTCGTCAAAGTAATCAACGTGACTCCCCGATTTAAATTGATCGGAGAGAACCAGTTGGGCCAGCTTACGTGCCGAATATTTTATCGGGACTAAGTTTCCCTGCTCACAGTTACCAACATATAAAAAATCATGCCGAAAAAGGATATATCCGTAACAGATAGTGAATAGAGTGTTCGTTAATAGACTGATACCGGGTATAAAATTCGTTTAGCATCGCAAAAGATTTACCAAGGAAATCTGCATTATTCCATTATGACTTTACTTCCGTCCGCTTTGAACTTTTTACTCCTCTGGTGCATTACATGCTAGCTAAGGCTATCGCACATCATTCTGTTGCGCTTACTTACCTCCTGGTACATGTCTGTGTACAACTTCTTCTGTTGGGGATCCCCCATCGTTTCGCGAATACACTTTTGCATATCAGTGTCCAAGGGCCCGGGAGCATAATTCAATGTCTTGGTGTACGTCGCATCCTCCTCTTGGGCGATGACCTTGGTGAGAGTATCCCGGGCCGCCTTGGCCGTCGCATAAAATCCCCAATAGGGAAAAGGTTGCACGGCCAGCAAACTAGAAATATTCACCAAGGTACGTTGGGTAGGATAACACACTTGGGTAACGTGTCGCAGAAACTGAGTACAACACGCTGTGAAAGATACCAAGTTGATATCCAAAAAGTCCCGCATAGCCCGCCATTCATATTGCTCCACTTTTAGTGATAGGTCTCCTAGTGTACCTGCGTTGTTTATCATGGTACACGAGTCTAACCGCAACGGTTTGGTGGAGTTGGAATCACGGGGGAAAAAGTCAATGGCTTGCTTTACGACGGTAAATAGTTGGTCGAGATGGTGATCCAAACTGTCCAAATCGTCCAAGTGGACTCCTGAAATGCACTCAATCGCCAATTGTCCACCCGATGTGGTCGGAGGCACTGGGACTTGGGAGCGGCATTGGGTAGCGGTGACCGCTAAGGCGTCCGCCTGTCTGCCCACCAGGACGAGAAATAGGGCGTGGTTAGGTCGGGCTTGGAAAAATTCTGTGGCATAGACTCGGGCAATGATTTGACCGAAACCAGTGCCTGCCCCTACCACAATGCAAGTATGTACTGGGGTGGTATCCATCGTCAAGGTAAACGAATAAATAGGAGCACTCACTGATTAAAAACAACAAAGTAAAAGCATACCAAAACCAGGCACTCACACTTACAACAAGCAACCCCTCCAGCACCTGGCGACTATACATGGTGCAATTCTTTGCCTGTGACGTTGACTACTTCACACCAATCTCAGTCTGGTGGGACTGCGTTTTTCTGATTTGGTATGGGGGATATACCAACCCCCTCGTGGTTCCTACTTTTGCTTTACGTATTCCGTTAACCTCACAATTTGTATCTGTGATTTTTCCCTCTCACTGCCCTCGTTTCCGTTATACCTAATTTCGTCGTTCACAATTCCGTAAACATAGACACTCTCCGGCCACCATGCTGTATCGGTCTTCCTTTGTACTCCCCGTTTCCCGCGCTCGACTTGCTCATGTTCTGTGGAGGACCAGAGTACCATTTGGTCCTTTCCCTTCACAGCGGTACAGCACGCCATCCGACGTCTATTTTGACACTTACCAGTTGACCCAAAAATTGCATGAAAAGGGCTTTTCCACTGAGCAGGCGGAAGCGGTGATGGACTGTTTGCAAGGCATTATTAAAGACAGGCAAGTACACAAATTCATCCAATATTACCAAACTTTACTTTGTTTTTTCCCTCACCCTGTTCTCTTGGCGTTCACCCACATGGCAGGCCCCTTGACTTCAAATGGCCCCATCCAGTAGCAATTCCATACCCGGGAGGCATTATACCCACTACCTTATCCATGTGCGCTGTTGGAATAGTACTACCGGTGGTTCTCTAACTTTTGTACTAATGCAATGGTGTAGCGTGTACTTTTCCTGCAATGTGTTGCTACCCTAACTTTACGTGTTCGTGAACGCGCTCCCTGAACGAAATACAGTGTACACAATGTTCGACAGGAAATGGTCACCAAAGCGGACCAGGAAAAGGTAACTTATCAACAACGGTTGTTGCATATATCTTCGCGTTAGAGCTCCTTACTATAGTACTTCATTTATGGTTATCATTATATCAGTGAAAATGGACGATACTCGTCTGTCAAGCTAGTTTTTTTTTCGCATTACGATGTGAGGACACAGCTATATTAACATATGGACATTTTAATTTAATATTGACATTCGAAACGTGGTCGTACCCATCATTCACAGAATGTCTACATGTACAAGGTCGATTTCGCCCAACTGAAATCCGAAATTCAGATGTTAGAAAAGAATGACTACACCATGATGAAATCCGATATATCGAAACTCACCGCCGAAGTGGATAAACTCCGACAAAAACTCAAGGAAGAAATCACTCGGTCCCAAGCCGGCGTTCGGTTGGATATGAACCTAGAAAAGGGTCGCATTCGAGACGAAGCAGGTGCCCAGATGTTGAAAGTTAAAGAAACCAATGCCAAAATCGAGGCGGAAATTTCCAACCTACGGACTCAGATGGAGTCGATTAAATTTCAAATTTTGCAATACATGATTGGTACTATCACCGGTACGGGGGCCTTGATTATGGCCTATATGAGAATGTTTAAATAGAGAGTTTTCGGTTTATTCTGCGCACAGTGTGTAAAAGTTGAATATTAGCTGCTCTTGCTCTTCTTTTGATCCGGCTTTGTAGCTTTTATGTAGGACATTTTAATAGAAGTATGACTTTGATAAACAGCCAAGCTGTGCTGTGGTGTAGTGTTTGCATACCCTTCCCTTGAATTTCCCCCATACAGCCACAGTATTTACGGTAGAACTATTCCTACTTTTTGAGTAGATAAAACCCGATTGAGCACCAATGACTCTGTTTGATGAAATTAAACTTTATTCACTTTCTGGACAATTTTTTTTGTTTTGGAATAGACTAACTGAAGGAAGGAAAACGTAATCAAGATACCTAATATAGGAAAGCGACTCAAAATTAATTAAAAAAAAACTTACACACACACAAAGAGAGAGAGAGGAACTTTAGTCAGTTTATACTTATAAGCCCTGACCCAACTGTACGAAAACCCAGTCAGATTTCCAGAGTTTCTTTAAACACGGTAGTAATCAATGGATGCACATCATCAGTAAACACAATCGTTTCCAAAGTAGACGACAGAGCCTTGACGCTAGTATGGTAAGTCCGCATAATTTCACGGTAGCGTCCGGCAATCCACAGATACGGTTGGCAGGCCTCCAAACCCACGCCTTTGTCGATACACTGTTTAATAACGGTGGTAAGTAAACTAGAAAAGTTTTGGAACAGAGCCAGGAGCAGATCCTTTTGTTCCAACTGTAAACTAGTCATGGTAGACTCCAACTGGGCGATATTTTCCAATGTAGACACCTCGGCAGGGTTCTCTTCGGTGCTATCCTGGGGGGTCAGGAGTGACCGTTTGCTGTGGATACGTCGGTCAATTTGTTGGATACGGGATTCCAGTTTGTGAATCGTATTGCGCAGGGTTTCCCAGACATAAAAAGGGGCAGGATAGTCAAACTGGATCCGTAACGGGTTGAGGGCCCACGTCAGTACCGACACGGGGCTCACGACACGGTAATTGAGTAATTTGTCAACAATAATGGTGACAAATTGTGGGTTGTCCTTCCAAAACTCGTTCACGCTTTCCACAATATGATGTTTGGCATCGGCGTCCATGCCAAACTTCTTGAGTAAAGGAAGATAACGTTCAATCACGTTGAGCATATGGCTAAAACTCTTTCTACCGATAAACAGCACACACTGCACAAACACATCCCGTACCACCCGGGTTAGAGCGTTATCGCTGGTCACTATGACATTGATGAGTTGATCGCTGGGAACTTCACCGAATCCTTGCGGGAAATAACCGTACACCTGGCTGGAGGCGGTGGCTATAGGGGCCAGTTCCTCAAAGGACAACCCCGCCAGATCGTATTGGTACGCGTTTTCGAGGAAATTTTGAATGGTTTCGATGGATTCCTTTTGGTTGAGTTGGTCCAGGAGGGCATTGGCAAAGGTCTGGATGGCCTCGGGAAGTGGGTGAGACCCTTCGTAGCGGAAGTTGGGAGTGAGGGAGATATCGGGCATCACCACAGGATGTAACTCTTCGGGAATCGTGGTTTTAATACGGTCCATATAAGACAGACGAATACACTTGGAAAGTGATTCGTGGACAAACACCAAGGCAGGGGTGGCTGGATGGCAACGTTGTAGAGTGTCCGCCCAGGCCTGCCAGTCCCAGGTGTAATTACCGTTACTCAGGTACATGGCGAACCAGTCCGCAAACCGGTGGATACATTCGATATCCCAGGCCACTCCGGTTTCGGGTTGGGCGGCCAAACGCTGCAAAGTACCCCGGGTGGGACTAGTGGTCTCATCGGTTGGGGCACCATTACCAATCTGACTCCACGGCGGTTGGGTAGGCATGGTGGCAAAGAGATCTGAAATGGCTGTCGACAGCAGGGGGAAGAAGCGGTCATGGGAGAACTTGCAGAGTTCCACGGTCAGCGCCGAGTAATACATGATTTTATGGGAAGGACTAGGTAGTTGGAAGAGACGAGAAAGCAATGCGGTTACCACCAGTTGGTCGATATTCAACAGAGGACGCTGGGGTGGGGGTACCTCGTCCGATTCATCCGTGGTTACGGTTTGCCACAGGACCTGCGACACCATAAACTGGAGTTGGGTTAGGTAGTTGGCAGCGTCCTTGCGGTTAACGTGGAAAATATCCATAGTGTCCAGCAGCATATCATAAACGACAAAGTGGTCCAAGACCAGCTCCGGCTGGGGTTCAGGATACAACGGAATCCATGGGGTGGGTAGGATATCGGAGAACCGTTGTTTGGTGGCATAAGTTTCCCGGAATGCCGCCTGCATAGGATCCACTTTGGTCTCCAGCTCGCTACGGGCTCCCGATACTGACACCGATGAACTGGTATTGTACTCCGGTTCGGTTCCCGTAAAGGTCACTTGTTTGGGATCCACGGGCGGGGGAAGTTCTAACGCGGCCACCGTGACCTCCATTGGCTGTAGGGGGGCCAACACGGAAGAAAACTTTTCATAGGTACGATGTACAATGGGGTCCTCCCAATTTCTTTGACGCAGTTCCTCTACCGCGTGATAAACGTACTGCAATGGTGCCGTTTGGTACTTTTGCCATAGGGGAGACGCAGCCACGACGTTGGGGTCCACCGTGGCAAGGTCCGCCAAACCCGGGAAGTGCTGCAGTAGGACGAGCGGAGGTCGTTGTTGGCTCGGTTGCTGAACATACTGCTGCAATGTTTGGAACAACACGTCCAGCTCGGTTGGCGCGTACTGATCCAGGTGGCGCCCGACCCAGGGCAGGGTGATCATCACCAAGTAGATAAAGGTATCGGCCCGGGTCTGGTCTTGTACCTGTGGGTCGTCCCGTACCACTGCATTAATAAAACAACGTAGCAGGTCTAGACATGACGCGGGGAGAAACACACCGACTGAGGTAAGACAAGCGAAGAAGCGTAACCACAACTTGACCATTTTGTAACGATGCGGATCCTTGGCCGTTTCCATCAGTTGGTTCCAGGACATGCGCACAATGGCCTCTGCAATCTCCGGTTGACGGGCGTTTATCAGCCCGACCAAGGTGGCATATGTTTCGGTCTTCATGGGCAATTCCGTCACCACCCCCTGGAAAGCACGCAAAATAGTCTCGGACAAACGATGGTATTCTTTACACAATACCCCTGCCAAGGCCTCCAGGTTGAACGCTACCGAAGAGGACAGCTTATCACCCACTTTGATAATCAACGTCGCCAGTCGCTTTTCCAACTCTTCCAATTCCAACCGATGACGATCCTGTGCCGACATGGGAGTGTGACGACCGCCCCCGAAACGGTTGAAACCGCGGCCACGTCCCCGATGTGGGCGATCGTACGGTTTGGCACGGTGATGGGAACGACGGAGAGTGCGTCCAAATTGATCGACCGCCTCCGTATGTTCTTTGGAAGTACCTTCCATGACAGGATTCGGAGACGGGTTGTATTCCTCCATGACTAAGGTGGTAATAGAACACGACGATCAAAGTAGAAACTTATACCAAAGCAATCGCTGTAGGTAGTGTGGGATTGACAAGCGGAGGAAGAGACGAGCAAGAGGAAAATAGGAAACGATTAATAAAGGCTTTCTTTGGTAAGAATGTCAGAAATTTGTATAAAAAATGCATTGGTTAGCAAGAAAATATTAGACAAATTCCAGCAACATCGGCTAGTCCAGCAGAAAAAAAAAAAGAATAACCAGGAACGCGTCGTAAAGGGCCTGGCGCCGAGAGTGCCATCAAAGAGCCGCACTGTACAACTTTCGCACCAATCTCTAGCTACATCACTATGTGCATCTAAAGTCACTGTTAAAAAAAATTGCTGAACAGCGTAACTCCGATACTCCGACAATAGAGGTGGCGTATCATATAAAGGAGTAGTGAAGGTAGAACTGATCATTTCTATTGTGCAGAGGCGGTTAAAAAACAAAGGATTGGGGTATGCGGAGAGCTACCAAAGGGGATTCGGAAGTCATCACCAACGGGTTATTCTTTATTGACCATAGCACATAAAGATGTCGAGACAAAAGAGACCCAATTCCTAAAGATTTTATAGTGGGAAGATGGAGAGTGATATTACATCAGACAACATCCCATGAAGGGAAAAGAGGAGCTATGGATATTGCGATATGTAAAGCAGCAGCTAGTGATGATCCAGTTTCATTTAATAATACACATCTATCTGGCCAAATAGTTAACAATTCGGCACAGAACAATTCGATATACTGGTACGTGAAAAATATCACGGGAACCCATGAAGCCCCAGGACCGCGAAACTCGCAAGGGAATTACTGGGCTTGGGCATCTTCGGCGGCCATGGCGGATCCCAGACTAGTCCCTTCGTGGCCCATAAGGTTAACAACTTTACCATTGTCTAGACGCAGCGAAAACTCGTGGTCCATCCAGTGCTTATCGACCCGGTAGGTCTTTACTGAGACTGTACCGGCGTTCCGAGGGCCTTTAATGCGAAAGGAGATTTCGACATGACCCTTGAGCTGGTTGATCGTGCCGGATATCCAGGGCCAGCCATGCTCAAATGTAATCGGACTGCCTAGCAACTCTATCGCTTCCGGATGGTAGCGTATCACAAACAGGGTGTTGGTAACGGCGCTGGAGCACTGTCGTTGGTAATTAAAAGCAAGTGCTGTCCCGGCTATCCACGCCACGAGAGCCACACCGGTTACCACGTACTTCAGGGTGCGGTTGCTCTTTATCTCGGGAAGCGGCCGTTCGATACTCAAGGGGCGGGACGAAGAGGTGGCAGAGGTGGCCAAGTTTCGTAGGTATCCAACTCGGGGAGCACCACCAACGCTTTTCGAAAAACGCCAGGGGGCAGTTGCGCTCCCAGCTGGTACCATCAATTGTGGACGCTGTGGGAAGCTGCTGATCAGCCAACGTGACTTTGCTGATGTGATCAATGGGCGTAACATGAAATAAAATAAATTTTTAGGCAAATGATGTGGTTTCTATAAGGATAAATGGAGTAGAGGTCAAAAATTAACGCTGTCAGTCTATTACCATAATCCACTATGAAATCAGTGTCTCTAGATTATTACTGGAGTCCAACGCAATGCTATGGGTGTTTTTTTTCGACTAAAGCGAAAAATCCGCCAGTATCGAGTGGGTTTCTAAAAAAATCCTATTGGTTAAAATGCGATTGGTGCGTGTTTTGCTCCCATATCGCTATATAGACGAAAAAAAAAACCACACCTAGTCGTGCTACAAACAGTGACAAAGCATTGATATGTCACGTGAACTTTCCTTGGATAACCATAGAATGCATAGCGTTTGATGTATATGTATTTTTTTTTATACATTGCGAGATTGAATTAAGGGAACCAATTATCGAATAGAATGTGTTATACAGCATAAAGGCATAATTACTTTCACCTGAACATTCTACTAGATAACAATTTATTTATTTTTTCTCTTATGGGTTTATAGAAGTATTCGTTATCCGCTGTCTCGTCTTCTTCCCTTTTAAACCCTACGTTTACCCGCTTATGCCCATTTTTTTTGGACACTATGGCCTATGGTAATCCCAGAAAACGTGCGGCAAATAACAATCGCACCACGATCTTGCCCAAATCCTTGGTCGATCAGCTCCAGTCCACGGACGACGGCTACCGTGGAGGTTATGCCGAAAAGAAGGCCAAGACAGATCGACCTGCGTTCCGCAAAGACCAACGTAAACAAAAAAGGATCGATAAAAAACAACGCCGTACCCACTACTACCAAGTAGTAAGTAGTTTCCTTACACTTTAGCTAACTTTATTGAGAATGTGGCTCAACCATTATACTTTTCAATGGTGGCCACGACAATGTAGGACATTCAACACCGTATCCATGGGCTGACTGACAGAGACTAGTAACATACATGTACTAATAATTCCAATCATCCCCATTCAATTACATTGTCTTGTATTTATTGGGGGGATAACCTTTAATATCTTGAAATCTGTGGTGAATCCTAACATCTCGCAGGTGCATGGCAAGGATCCAGCCGAAGTACCAGTAGTCAAAAAAGCCGCAAAGCCAACCTCCACACAGTCCACAAAGCGAACAAAATCAGTAAAAAAGCCCACTGCCACTCCGGAAGACGAGCAAGCCAAGAACTCTCGACGATTAGAGAAATTAGCTCAGACCAATCCCAATTTCTTCTCACTGTTAACGGACTCACAATTAGGAAATTTAGCGGGTACCGTAAATTTAACTAACCAACCGAAATCAGCACTGCAAGCCGACCAGGAACGGGAAGAAAAGGAGCTGCGTCGACTTGAAAAGAAACTGGGTATAAAAAAGAAAGGTGAATTTAAACTCCCCAGTTTCCTGAATACCGATGGTCTTGACGATCTGTTCGAGGACATTCAAGTGGGCTCAACAAGGTTGGCCCCCGAATCCCACGGTGGGGCATGTAGTACGAGTGACGCGAGGTTTGCACTAGATAGTCTTGATACGTTGGACAACGATGCTTCGGAAGGCGATGAAGAGGAGGACGATATCGATATAGAACAATTGTCTGATGAATACGATAGTGAAGAGTTTACAGGGTTCGGGGATCTGGACGTGAATCAAAAAGCATCGGACAGTGGGACAAGCGATGTTAATATAATTCATTCCGAAGTTGTCCGCGAGCGGCAAACAGACCAGGAACATCAAACAGACGCTGCGAATACCGACAACCAATTCTCCACGGACGGATCAGATTTGGATCCAGAGACATTAATTCGAAAAAGTTTGGCTCTCGAAAATTCCACACGCGCATCTCACATTCTTCACAAACCCTTTTCCGACCTTGCGACCATTACTACCTCCTCAGCTCCACGGTACATGCCTCCCCACTTACGCAAACAAGAGTCCGATCCCGCTAGCGAACGTCTAGTTAAAATTCGCAAACAAGTCCAGGGATTACTCAACCGGCTGAGCGAGTCCAATGTCGAATCTATTCTAAGTCAATCCGAGGATATTTACCGCAATTTTCCACGGGCCGAGGTCACTTCAGTGTTCACCACTTTATTGTTACAAACCTTGACTAACCGGGCGAATCTGTTGGCGAGCTTTGTTTCCCTCAATGCTGCCTTCGTAGCTGCCCTATACCGTATCATTGGGACGGAAGCTGCCGCGCATTTCGTACAGGAAACTATCGAACAGTTCGACAAGGGTTACGAAACAGCACTCCAACGGGAGAAAATGGCGAATCCTACTGTTTCAGAGACGGATGCACAGGACGGTGATGACGTCGATGCTGACATTGTAGACAAACAGTGTGTAAACCTGATTGCCTTGGTGTGCGAACTCTACAATTTCCAGGTGATTTCGCATGTACTGGTGTACGATCTCCTAACGGTATTCGCACAGGAAATTAACGAAGTAAACGTGGAACTGCTTCTCAAAATGGTCAAAACCTGCGGGTATCAGTTACGTCACGACGACCCCGTTCGGTTGAAAGAAACCATCCTGGCGGTTAACTTGGCGGTAACCCGCGTGCCCCGGGGTCATCTCAACGCCCGCACCAAGTTTATGCTCGAAGTACTCAATAATCTACGGACCAATCGTCTCAGGGAAGGCTCTAGTGGGGGTGATTCGGTGTTGAGGTTAAAAAAGTTTCTGGGTAATCTCACCGCCAAACGCACCACCCGGTCCAGTGAAGCCCTGGGGGTATCCCTAGAAGACATTCGCTGCATCGAAACCAAGGGCAAATGGTGGCTAGTGGGTTCCACCTGGAGTGGTCACGAGGAGGGCATCCTGGGGACCCAATCTGGCGAAGGACCAGTTGTTCAGACGGCTAGCCAGGATTTATTAGCCATGGCCCGTCGCCTCAATATGAACACTGATATCCGAAAGAGCATTTTTATCGTTCTCATGACCAGCGAAGATTACGTCGACTGCTTCGAACGCTTGACGAAACTTCGTCTCAAGGAGGTACAGGAGCGGGAGATTGCTCGGGTGTTGGTACAGTGCTGTGGTAGCGAACGAATTTTTAACCCATACTACTCCGTGATAGCCGAACGGTTTTGCTCCTACGACCACCGATTTCGGGTGACATTTCAGTATTGCCTATGGGATTTCTTGCGCCTGCTGGGGGAAAGCTCCGTGGGTGGACTGGGTCGCCAAACCCAAGGGGATTCCACCGAGCAAGACGATGCCAGCTTTGGCAACAATCTGGATGCAAGCGGGCAGCTACCGTTGCACCGAGTGGTTAACGTGGCCAAATTTTACGCCCATCTCGTTAGCCAACAGGCTCTAGGCTTGGGTATCTTAAAACCCGTTAATTTCGCCAAGTTGAAGACCCAATCCCAAATTTTCCTGCAGATGCTCTTTATTCACATCTTTTTACCTCGCCACGCCAAACAACGGGAGGATTTTGACCATTTAATCACTACCTTTTCCAAAGTTTCGGCCCACAGCGCCGTTCTGGCCCAGGGTATACGCTTCTTTCTACACGCCTATGTACGTAGTTCCGCATTAACCAAAGATTGCCACGAAAAGCAAACCGTCAAATGGGGTTGTTCCATCGCCAAGGAAGTGATCGAAAGTCAAGCATCCGCCTCAGCGGCACAAGATTACGAAATGTAAAGTCGCGTGCCATGTTCATCTTCCACAACACACGTAAAGTAAAACCTTAGACATGCTGGATAACAGATGTGCCTGGTGTGTGGGCCTCTCTGCTAACTTTTCATCACCCAATAAATAACACCCATGCTTTACTCTTGACTATGTAATCTAGAAGATATGTGTCCGATTAACATGCATTGTTTTGGAATATCTAAATCAACCCCTGCTTAACTTGAACTTTATTTTGCTTTTCCATATATGGGTGATTTTTTTTCAACTATATAGAGATTTGGAGTAAAAACGTACCAATTGCATTTTAACCAATAGGGTTTAGTGACAGACCTACTCAACACTGGCGGATTTTTCTCTATAGTGGAAAAAAAACTACCCATATGAAGAAAATAATGCTAAAAATCATAATCATAAACTGTGGTAAAATGGACGGAAAAAAATCATTAAAAATGGTGCATTTGCAACACAAAGCAGCAGAAATGAAAATTAGTTATAAGCTCCAAATCACAGTGCAGGATGCGAACATGTCAGAGTGCATCCTAAATTTTGACTTACAGCAGTACATCACTCCATGTCAGTGGCAGTTGGTGGTTTTTCCCGGAAGCCTATATATTGAAGGTAAGGTGTATACCACTGTTCTGCAGCATTGGCTAATTTTTGCAGAGCTTCTTTAAATTGTTGTATAGTGTCCGGACTGGTGCCCACCTCGAAATCCACATCACGGTAAAAGGAATGTATCAAATGCAAACCATTCATTTGAATATAAGAATAGACTATTCTAACTGGAACACTTCGGACTTGTTTGGAACCTGGTTGATAATGCTGTTGAGAGTGATCTACTGCTACTTGGCGAACCGGGAGTGCTCTTCCATCCATGATATAGGCTGATCGGATAAACCCTTGGTGACCACGTGATTGATGATAAGTTATGGCGCGCCTGACCACTTCTAAGTATTGGCTATACCAAGTATCATCAGTACTAGTACAAAAGAAGTCTGATATAGCCATGATTTTCACATCAGTGGGCATTTTAATGTCATGAAGGCTGTCAGCAGGCAGTGGTTGTGTGAGGGGGTTAGCTTGGCCAGTCCCAAAAAGAGCAGCACCAAAAGCGGTAAAGCCAAAAGGATCTTTGTTGACTTTGGGAATTTCTATTGGATTGTGCCCTTCAGAGTACAAAGGCCTAATACTGGTGTCCCCTTGGGGACACGAAGGAGTTACAGATGATCGGTATGGTGAATAACTTGGGGGATATTCAGTAGTACCATGTTGCCTCAATTTCCCGAAACCTCCATGACCAATAACTTGAGGGTTGAGTGGTGCGGAGCTAACCCCACTGAATAATAGTGGCACCAAACAGGATATCAACAGACGCATGGTGAAGAATTTCAGCAAGGGGAAAGTGGATACAACAAAACTGCTAGTGCTAGATAGAAGAATTGGTATCTAAAGAGATAGTATGTATGCCAAAAAAATCAACAATAGGAATGGATCAAGAAGAGTAAAAGCCCTGCGGAATTATACCATTGAAGAAAATCGACAAAAACACTAGACAGGGGGCTCCTTAGGGCTTCTTTATATATGACACCACTCCCTTAGCACTGTTAGCTATCAGCTGAACACTGTGGATCTCGCACTCATCTTTTTTTCCAATTAAATATGGGGTAGTATTATCCAAGAAACCACCCTATCCAAAGTTACACCAGTTACATCACATTCTACGCAGGCCTATCATGTCGTTCGCTGGCTATTCAAAGTCACACAGCGGAAGACCTTTGGTGGGGCAGAGAAAAGTCAGGTTTAACTAAATAATGACTATTTAATACAGTAGACTATTAATGGTAAAGAGTGATTTTTGGAGATGTAAAAAGCAAGCCGAACGTGAGGCCATTATATTGATGCTAATGTAACAACCTGGCAAAGTGAAGACTAGTAGCCGGTACTAATGGTGACATCAGAATATTATAATGAGAGCTGCCATTTTCAAAAAAAAGCAAGGGCCCATACTTACAAAATCGTTAAAGAAATTCTGCCGACAACAATATTACCACCAAAACACATGTAGCAGCGAAGAGAATGGAAATATCCCATTCTCTTCCCCCCAATGAAAGTCATCATGGACAGATGATTTCCTTGCTTTACCATTGGATAACGGACCACTGTGTGTTGGGCATTTGGTCGGATAAAGCACCATAACAAGAGCTTAGCGCCTTCCACTTTTCGTCCCTTGCTGTAAAACGAAATAACTGATGACTAACGGGGAAATGCTGGGACCCTAGGTAACGCTGATCGCGTTGGTGTAACATTTCTTCCATGGTGAAAAACCAAGATGAAAGCAAGGAAAAGGTAACTATAAACCAGTCACCACCCCCTTTTTTCCTGTTCTGTACACAAGAGTGGCTTTACAGACAATGACGATATAGGGTGCACCCCACCATAAGATTGGAAAAAAGAATCTTCTCGGGATAGCAATGCGAAAGGAAGGAGTAATGGAAAACGCTATATCATGTTAGTAGTATACAATCATACCTCCCTCGTGATATCTGTTCGGTTAGTGGGAGTCCATCCTCAGGTAGACATTTATCACCCTCTTCCATTATGGCTACCGACACTCCAGGGGTGACGAACAGTCCCCAACCCCTAACGTACCGCACATGGGCGGACGTAATCAGAGGGGCAAC
>JAOPJG010000802.1:0-16614 GCA_027478255.1 Dispira simplex | reverse complement strand
TGCAGACTGGTTCTTGGGGAAAGATGCCACAGCTCCCAATGGTATCTTGCACAAACCAGTTCAGGACTGTGCCACCAGTATGGATTATGACACTGAGCTACCTGATATCCTGTCCTGATCCCTCTGGAATTGTACCTTGACTTTCTTGTGTTTTCTGTTTGTTTAACTTTGTTGCAATAAAATTAATATCTCTATTTATTTCTCCTTGCCTTGGCTCCCTTGATGTGGCCCCTACTTCCCCAGGCCTAGGCATCTATAATGCATGTGGAGTTCAGCTGATTGAACAGGACCAAATAAATATACTAGATGTGTAGATATAGTAGTGAAAACTTTATTGTTAATGAACATAAGGAAATGATGACATTGAGAGAAGGTGGCCTATTTATCTGGATCCATCCCAATGGAGGGGGACTCCCTGGAGGGTCTTATTGAGGATGGTGGTGTGTGTGGTTTGTTCCATTTCCACATTTACCTACCAACTGGGTGACCCTCCTGGTGGTCCACCTCCTGCAGTATGCAGGAGAGACCATACTAATTTTCTTGTTCTCCTGGTCACTGGATTTCTCTTGCTTCCCTGACTGCACAAGGAAGTGGTTCTCCCACTGCCCAGGGTGAGGGACCATGCATGGGTCCTTCTTCCCTTGGCTGTCTCAATTGGAAAGTGCTCTTTGAGAAATTTTTATGGTGATGTTGATACATTTCTCCATTAAAATAGCATAAGGTATAACTGAACCTTTTGGGGTTATCATACCTCAGGAATACAAAGGTGCATACAATAGACTGTCTTTTTCATTGTGAATTGGGCCAAGCAGGACCTGGATCTCATGCACAAATTCAAGCTGGCATGTTGAAGCTTAAATTTGTCAGTGTTTTTTGTTCAGCGTTTAATTACAGTCAACTAAATATAGTGTATTGAGTGATCGAAAAAAAATCAAATACAGCATCAGAAATGAAACGTGTGAATACACGCTCAGGCCCAACACAAATTACTGGCTATCGCAGTGAAATATTCCGTCCTGAGAGTTACCTAGTAAAAATATAGGAAGTGAGAGAGAAGAGGGAGTTTACTTTCGACAGTGGTCCAGGAAAAAAAAAGTATTTCCAGATGGAAATCCTACAGCTGCTTCTTATTCTTGCTCCTCTTTTTCTTAGGAGTACGTGATTTGGGCGCATCGCTGGGCTGCTCAGACGCGACATCAGGCGGAGCGGCAGTTTCTTCTTGTTTATCATCTGATGACAAGGCTGATTCCTTTTCCTCCTGGCATGTCTGTTCCTTGGCCAGGGTATCCTCAGAGGAGCGATAGGCAGGCGAGGTACCGTCATCGTCACCCTTTTCGTGACCATCTTTTAGGTCCCCAGCCTTTGGTGTGGATGTTTCACTTTCTCCGACGGCGGAGTCAGCTGGGCCTACCCGTAGGTCTGTCTCTACCTGCTTGACTAGGGGGTTGGGGGATTTATCATCCGTGGCCGGTGCCTCCAGTGTTTCGGTCGTCGGTAGATTTGGTGATACGGAAGCCAGAGGTTGTGGGTCTTTACGAGAACGGTATGGCTCGTTCTGGGCCAGGGTTTGCCGGCGAGCTCCGCCACCTTCCACAGTGGAAATCTGTTCTTTTGTGTGCACTTCGCTAAATGAGCGAGGTTTGCCAGACGGGTGTCCCTGGGCAGTTGGAGATAGGTTCGAATCGGGAGATGCCAGCATACCGGGGAACCCAAATGCGTTAGCCCGCTCTCCCGCCAGGTCGGTGGACCCCACTGTTTCACGTAGGAAGGTGGCATACCGTAAAGCCATGACGACCTGGACATGTGCCTTCTCCAGGGCCATATCTAGGGGCTGGGTGCCGTCCTTATCCATAATATCCAGCCGAGCACCCTTCTTTAAAAGATACCATACGAACGAAGCATCGTTCACCGAAGCGGCATAATGTAGACAGGAGCGCCCGTCACCGTCCACCACGTTAATATCGGCAAACCAGTGCAGCAGGAATTCAATGGCGACATAGTTACTTTCCAAGGCGGCCAGGTGAATGGCGGCTTTGTAATTCTCCGACTCATTACGCCAGTTGACCTCAGCACCCATGGCCAGACAGCGTAGAGCGTCGGGTAAGTCACATCTTTGGATGGCCAGCCACATTTGTTCGTTAAACGGTGAGGCGGCACCTATCTCCATCCCTTCAGGGTGTTCCATATAGGATTTTTTAACGTACTTGGTGATAATGTATTCTTTCTTCTCGGTACGGAGTGTATTGGGGTGAATGGCGAAAATATCAGGTGCGACGGCACTCTGGTATATGCCGTTGACCACTTGGTTGCCCAGTTGGAGCATAACTTGGATTTGTTCGGGTTCCCAATTGTCCAACGTGAGGGAGCGAACCTTGGAGAGATGAACCCCTAGACTACGGTGAATCCCGGAACATTCGATACAGAGCAAAGTGCCCATATTGATGCTGGACCATTCAGGATTCGCTGCACCGCAGTCCACGCACTGATGGTTCCCGGGCACCTCGTGGATTTGCCGAAGCATATCTTGACGGGTGATGATCGCCCCATCCGGTGAACCCTGGGAGGTTTGGTCGCTTTGACCCGGAGAGTGCGTCGACGGAGTAGCACTTAGACGGCCCAAATTTTCCGAGTAATAAGACTGCTCAATGGCGCACTGAATACAGGTAATCCAATCTTTCATATCCTTTTCTGACTCGGCCTGTAGCACGTAGGTCTTGGTGGGTGAAATAATGTCAAAACAGAACCGTCGTTCCATGGTGGCGGACGGTTTAACAGCGGCCACGTGCAATTGTATGGTATCGGCATCCTTTTCCCGGTGGCGATCCCAGTGGACCAGTACGTCGTTTTCTAGTTCAAAGTAGCGACGGTTCCAGGTGGCCATAAGAGCGTAATTGGTGCGTAGAAACAGATACCCTACCTTCTGGATGGGAATCAGGGGTTTACGCTTATCTAGAAACACTTTAGGTTCAGGAACGGGTTCAAAACAAGCCGGGGTGTCAGGGAGTTTGGCCAGTTCCTGGGTGAACCTAGATTTTTCTTTGCGTGCGTCGTTGATCTCCTGGGTTTGACTCTTTCGCATCTCGTGGAGACTTTCGGTGAGTTCCCGCATTAGGGGTTCCATGTCCTTGAGCATTTCGTAGCCCTGGTGGAAAAAGGCGTACTGGGTAAACATGAACGCCAGGATGTACTCGATAAATTCGAGACGTTTCACGGTAGTGGCCTCGTCGAGCATGATGGCGTAGTCCATCGACTTATCCATAAAAGTATGGCGACTCCCACGGGTGTCCCGTTCCCCGTCGGCGATGGTAGGGTCATGAGGACGTTTGGCCATCATTTTTCCTAGCGTATATTCGTAATCATCGCCGGCCTTTTCGAACCGCCGCTTGGCCTCTTTGAGAGGGGCTAGTTCGCTCTTAGCAAACTCTTCCAAGGGTTTAACAAAGACATTGACCAACTGTGCGGCCTGCATTGCACGATTACGTTCCACTTCCCGCATGGTCACGCAAAATTTGTCCAAGATATTGACAATCGGGATAGAATCGGCAAAGCTATGGCGAACAAAGGACTCGACCTCCCCTGTGAACGTATTGTACTTGCTACTCAAGTCATTGGACAGATCGGCGGCCGATCGACTGACCCGAGTGATGTTACGAATAACACTCTCGTAACGTATCACGAAATCTTCGTGCTCAGCCAACTGCGTTCGGTAGGCGGGGGTGTCCTTGACACAAGCAGCAAGCTCGAACATGCTCTAAGGTACTCGCCGTTCAAGGCCAACCACCTAGGTGAGAGAGAAAACAAAAAAAGGAAGAAAGTGGTGAGGACACGGATAAGATTATATTGGTCTCTAGCAAGTGCTATGTCGGATACAAAAAGGGAAATATAACTAAGTTCTAAGATCATGAATGACAATAGGTGGCAGCAGATGACAGGAAAGGGATTGTTTGGTCTAACACTAAAGTTCAGGACAACAAGGAAGGACTGTGGGCTGGACTGGCCTAGGTGTCCACGTTGGCATGAACGAATATCAACACACCAAAGCTCAAAGGAAAAGAAAGTGAGGGCGAAGGTTAGAGTTATCCATTCGTGGGTTTATTCACCCTTTCTCCCCCCCTATGTTCCTCCCTAATGAGTGTAGCCCCTAAATTATTTATATTTCCAGTGGTCCCCTGAAATATCTTTGAAAAACCAGTAGGGTAAATGAGAGTTTCCAGTCAAACTCTGGCATCTCGCCAATGATGAGTGGACTCATTTAAACAGTGGTTCAAGGTCAGTTTCATACTCACCCACTGCAATAGTTGAGTACTATGTTGCAACGTTCAGTAATGGTCACTGTGGACTCTATTTTGGTACTTCTTTTTTTTTTCATGTATATAGCAATTTGGAGCAAAGGATGACAATGAGATTTTAACCCATAAGATTTTGCTAGAGATCTATTCAACACTGATAAGTTATTATACTTTGAAGCTAGTTCTTCATATAATCTTTGTTAATCAGTAAGCCTATTCCCATGAACTGGGTGGCTTTCAAAGCCAGCTTGTGCTTAATTTTTTGTAATATATAAGGAGCCCTATCTCCAGGGCCCCAGTGGATACCCTTTAGACCTTTTGGAGCCATGACTTGCACACACACTCCCAATAAATTCTGATTTCTAGCCCCCTTTAAAATTTATAAGTGTACTCATGAATTTGGACTTTGATGTTGTTCCCTTATACTTGCCTGTCTTGAACTCCAGTTCTGATTTGGAAATGAATGTGGATGAAACCCATAAGGAGGACCAAACAACTATTGAAGTCCATGACTGGCTCTCCTCAAATATGTCTGTCAATCCCCTTCATTACCAACTTGGTGACCAGGCCTTATAGTTGAGCCTTGGTGGTATCTCCTGACCAGAAGAACAATATTTGTGGGTCCCCAAGATCAATGGTATCCTGAAAACTGAGATGTCTGCCCACTCCAGAAGTTTGGATGTGGCCTTGGAGAAAGTACTGTAATAGGATGTCTGGTCACTGGTGTGAGATGTCACTCAACTAAGACTGTAGAGACCTATGAGTAGGTAAATAAATCTTTATAAATAAACAAGCATGTTTTTTATTCATGAGGGATTCAAGTTTCCCTGACCCAGTCTCCTTATATAGCCCATGAACAACAATAAAATCATAATAAAAATCATAGTGCATTTTGACATCAAAATGAAAACAATTTTCATGAAGATAAATGTTTGCCCATTGGCTCCATGTTGGGAACACAAGACAAGGGGGGACCTTGGAGGGTGGTTGCACCATCATCTGGGATATCCTGACTTGTGGCCATCAAATCAGCTTCATCTTGAGGGAGCAGGTCATCCTCATTGGAAGATGTAATCTTCCACTCCTGTTCCAATTTATTGATTAGTATGATTTTTTATATTCCAGTTCGTGGAATCTGGCATTTGCCATGGCAGAAGAAAGACGTTCTTCACTAAACCCATCCCATCAGGTGATCCATGAATGCACTACATATCCACTGGGGCCCTGGGGGCAGGGCTCCTTATATATGACAAAAATACAGTGCAAGCTGGCTTTGGAAGCCGTCTAGTTCATGAGAGTAGGTTTACCAATTAACCAGATTAATTATACTTCAAAACTAACTCAAAGTATAATCAAGGCTAAATAGGAAAACCGATTCACATGCGAACAGGTTTTCCTATTTACCGCACTTTACGGAAAGGAGGCGAGTTATTCTTTGAAAATGGTCACGTGTTCTATTTTGAGCTACAATCGGCGGATTTAACTCTATATAGTCGAAAATACACCCATCTACATCCTCCAGCCCGCCACCATTGAGCAACTCCGTCACGTTTTACCATTTCACTAATTTCTTTAATGACTATTGTCAAGAAATTTTACCAGACTCGCTAATAAAACCAATAGCAAAAATGATGAAAAAGTGCACATTGTAATTGTATCTCTTTTGCTATCACGTATTCGTCCTATTGGCGAAGTAGGAAAAGTATTTTATAGCTGAAAAAAGAACGACAGCTCGGGTAAGTGTATCCATATGAACTCCGGAATAGTTGCTTTTCCCCTTTCCTTTCTTCATTCATAGCGTTAGGGTGCTATTGTTACCACTTTTATATGGGGTTATTTCGTGTACAGCCTTCTTTAAATAACCACTATTCGCCTAGTGGACTATTATTGTTCAACCCATGTGGTACCGTTTAACAAATAAATTGCGCAGTTATTACCACGGACTACGCGGTTGGACGCCATTACTCTCGTCTCCTACGTCCTCCGACGATGGAGCCACGTCCAACAATGGTTCTTCCAGCGAAGTTTGGCCCCTGGACCGGCCAGAACTTACCCAGCTTCAGGATGGACGAACTTCCCACCGTAGTTCCACAGACTCCAACGCAGCCGGCCGCAACAACGCCAACAACGTTCGCCGGATAGTAATAGGTGACCCGGACTTTAGCAGCCATTGCCCTTCCAATCGGGTGCGTAATACCAAGTATACTCTCCTTACGTTCCTTCCGCTCAATCTTAAAGAACAGTTTGGTCGGTTTATGAACGTTTATTTTCTCCTCATCGCCTGTTTACAATTAGTACCGGCTCTAACTCCGGTCAATCCCGTTACGACATGGGGACCACTAGCCGTCATATTCATAATTTCTGCTGTTAAAGAAGGCGTCGACGATTACCAACGGTACCGTGCGGATTGTGAATTCAATGGGGCTTACTATACAGTAGTACGTCATGGGGTCGAAGCCCAGCACTCTTGTCAGTACCTCCGTCCGGGGGAAATTATCAAACTTCACCGGGGGGACGAAGTACCGTGTGACATGGTATTGCTCCGGTCAGCCACAGTGGAGGGTACCTGTTTTGTGCAAACGGCCAATCTGGATGGGGAAACCGACTTGAAAACCAAATCCGCCGTGGAGAGTACCCAAAATCTAGACCTGGTTTCTCTGGAAGGGGAGGGACTAGTAATCGAAGCACCTTTGCCCAACGATCACATTCATAGTTTTGACGGTCGGTTGTTACACAAGACAGCGACTCTTCACGCCAGTCCCCTGACAATAAACCAGTTTCTACACCAGGGTACATTTTTACGGAGCACCGACCACATCTACGGGGTAGCCGTATACACTGGTCCTGATACTAAAATCGGCCGCAATCGGCGTCCCACTCCTGTCAAAATCACACGGGTAGACCGTCAAATCGAACGGGCCAGTGTGGTCATCTTCATTATCCAACTGTCCCTTATTCTGGCATTGGGTATCTTTGGGAACCGTTACCAACGCACCACTATGGTCCATCACACGTATATTTACACGGACCCGAGTCATCTAGACATTAATCCCGTGGTGATTCCCCTACGGATGATGCTTTTGCTTTCCTTTATGATTCCCATATCTCTCAAAGTGAGCATGGACCTCGCCAAAACCTTGTACTCGTTGTTCATCGGCTGGGACCTCCAGATGTACAACAAAGTCCGCGGTGGTGGAGTACACGTGGCCAATACAGCCATTGCCGAGGATCTGGGCCAGGTGGAATACCTTATCACCGATAAAACGGGAACCTTGACCGAGAATATTATGCGGTTACTCGGTTGTGCAATCGGTACCGAATGGTATGGGCTAGATTTTCCTGAAGAGGCCCTACGTAACACCGAAGTTGAGCCCTTAACCGATTTAACGACATGTCCGGCTTTGGCCGAGCGATTAAGCAGCCGAGACCCGCAAGTGCTGGCATTTTTTCGGGCGATGGCTCTGTGCCATACCATCCAACCTAACATTAATGTAGAAGCTTATTCCGAGGAACAAGTACTGATCCCGGAATCACCAATGATCCATTACACGGGAACTTCACCGGACGAGCTGGCATTGGTGCAAGGCGCCGCCCAATTAGGCGTGGTTCTGGAGTCCCGGGATGACCTTGGCACCGTAGAGATGGACGTACTGGGAGAACCTGAAATATGGCAAATTCTCCACGTGATACCTTTCACCTCGGACCGAAAGCGGATGTCAGTGGTAGTCCGTTGTGTGCGACCCATCCAGAGCACCCGGTATATCGTTCTTAGTAAGGGCGCCGACGATGTCATGTTTGCTCGCTGTACGGATGAGACTGTATTCCCAACAGTCTGTCGTCGTACACAACGGTTTGTAGACCGGGTGGCCCAGCGTGGGTTACGTACACTGGTGTACGCCCAGCGTGAATTAACCGAAACTGAGTACCAGACCTGGCACCAATCCTTCCAACGGGCCAGTATCGCCCTCACCAAGCGGGAACGCTACCTGGAAGATACTTACGCGCAATTGGAAACCGGCTTTGTTCTACTGGGGAGTACCGCCATCGAAGACCAGTTGCAACCCCAGGTACCGGAAACGATTCGGACCCTAACCCAGGCTGGTATCAAGGCGTGGATGCTAACAGGGGATAAAGTGAGTACTGCCATCCAGATCGGCCGTAGTTGCCAACTGTTGGTGTCTTCTCCGCACGCCGAAGCCCTAGTCACGTTGAGCTTGCCTTCCACTGACGAGTCTTACTTTACCGGTTGGGCTCATGACCAAGTACAACAGGTGTTGGTGGCCCATCATCTTCTCGATTCACCTGCGCCGCCTTCCCTTGAAGCCGAGCAGTCGGACCTGGAAGTGGTGGTAGAGGGGGCCTTTTTGGCGAGGCTCATGGAAGAAGAGGGCTCCTCCAAACAAGGCCACCGAGTTCCCCCGGGTCTCTTGCGTCTCCTGATGATGGCCCGGACGGCGATTTTTGCACGGGTTACCCCTATACAGAAGAGTCTCATCGTCAAAAGTATTAAAGATCAACAACGGGTCACCCTGGCTATCGGTGACGGGGGTAACGACGTCCTTATGATCCAACAGGCCAACGTTGGAATCGGTATTCGGGGAAGGGAAGGACTGGCCGCATCCCGAGCCGCTGATTATAGCCTGGTGGAGTTTGCCCAACTGCAACGACTGCTCTTGATCCACGGACGGTATTCTCTCCATCGCACGGCATTCATTAGCGTGTACTGCTTTTACAAGAGTATCTGTTTGTGTATGGTGCAAATATTTTTTCAAGCCCTTTCGGGGTATTCTGGGTCGACCCTTTTGAGCACATTTAGCTTGAGTACCTACAATGCACTGTTTACCAGTTTACCCGTGCTGAGTTATGTGCTGGATAAGGATGTCACGGAAGATACTCTACTGGCCCACCCTGAGCTTTATGCATCCAACCCGGGGCGTTCCTATGCTCCCTCTCCACCCCATCCATCACCCGAGGCACCTCCATTTACCACACTCACTTTCACAACGTCGGCATGGACTTCGGTGGTGTACTGGCATACCTTTTTGGTTAACGGGTTCGTGCGTTGGGCCGCGCGTGCGGTGTACCACGCATTCGTTATAATCACGCTGTCGCTCGTCTTTTCCGTCGGCTGGCAGGCTGGTCCCTTAGGCATAGACGAAAGCCATCAGATCTTACAGGCGGTGGTCTTCACCATTCTCATCCTTATCGTACAGGGAAGCTTGGCCCTCTACGTTCACTTCTTTACCTGGGTTAATTACGTGGCCATTTTTGGCACCATCGGATTCTACTTTTTGTTTTCTTTTCTATTTTCCACATCGGCACCTTTTGGTATGTACCATTTGATGCATAACTTGTATCGGGATCCTAAGTACTGGGTGATAATAGTGATCGTGGCCAACCTCGGTTTATTCCCATATTTCATCTGGCGGTATTACGTGGTAAATTACCGTCCGAAACCTTTTGAAAAATTGCGTCGAATTTCACAATTCCCTATTTCCGAACCTTCACCGGAAAGTTCGTGATGAATTCATTTTGGATGTCCGTGCAAAGGTGGTCTTGATCTTTTAATTTGTGTTTTAATTTATGGTTTTATGGGGGACTTATTGTTCACTATCTTGATTCAGCTATTCTATGATTATGTTTTCACGTATACAAGTAGACTTTATTTATCTTTCCACTAGGTTATATTGTAAACTATTTCCCCAAGTGTATCATTTATCTTAGTTTAGTAAAAGCCATATTTTACTCCTTTCTAACATAATGTGTATCGTTTACGCTTTCCTTGTCCCATTTTCACGGATACTTTGTTTTGACTGGACATCTTGTTTGGTGCATCATTTAGTATTGCCATTACTTGTACTCGCTAATTTTTGTATAAATATTGCTTACAATATATTGGGTACTTTCCATACTTAACGGTGAGTATTAATATACAGTTAGGGTAGACTAGTTTGCTTTAAACTACGCTAATTCGCTAGTTTTTGTTGTTCGACTATGCAGAATATATTTTAATATACCATCTAACAATTGTATTGTACGCATTATTCTGTGGTATTCCGTTTTGCGTGAGCAGCTTCACTTTACTTACCATGGTTTGCGAGTACATTACATAGAAAGGGATTGCACACGATGGTACACTGCTTTTGTGATAAGAAAGAGCAATCCTTGTTTCAGGCCGAAATACGGGTGACATCAGGGCTTGCGCTCCTACTCTAATGACATCACGTGATTATGGTGCGGCTGTTTTCCCCAACCTGTGGCAGTGCAGGAAGTGGTGAGCTAAGACAAGCGATACAATGTGTGGCACTCATTATCCGAAGAAACAGCCACCCAAAATCACCAGGTGGTAGTTGATCCATTTGCTCAACCATTTAGTTCACGTTTCCAACGAATCGGTCCTTATTTATGTTGTGTTTTTTCTTCTACTTAACGTTGATAAATCCTCCTTTCCCGGTGCTGTAATCGAGTCGCCTATTTTCCCCTTTTTCATCCTCCACACACACACACACACACGTTATTGACATTGATGATAATGGCCATGTCCCGTTTGCGTCCGACGTTATTCCGCGCTTTCCACCAGGTTCAGCGCAACACGCTGGTTCAAAGCCCGCAATCTTTGGGCTTCGGCGTCGCCCGTCGACACCTTGGCACAAGTCGGTTGGTCGCCAGCGATGCCCTTTTCGTCCATCGTGACACCCCGGAAAACAATGGGAGTCCCAAGTTTGAGTTTAATGCCGAAAACACCGTCAAGGCCAAGGAAATTTTAGCCAAGTATCCCCCACAGTATAAAAAGGCGGCCATGATTCCGTTGCTGCATTTGGCTCAAAAACAGTTAGGGTGGACTAGTTTGGCGGTGATGCAAGCGGTGGCCCGTTGGTGTGAAGTACCGCCTATGCGGGTGTACGAGGTGGCTACGTTTTACACTATGTTTAACCGGGATCCGGTGGGCAAATTCTTCGTACAGGTGTGTACCACTACACCGTGTGAGCTGTGTGGGTCGACGGGGATTGTGCAGGCGTTGGAAAAACATCTCGGTATCAAAGTGGGTGAAACTACGGCCGATAAGATGTTTACGTTGGTGGAAGTGGAATGTGCCGGGGCCTGTGTAAACGCACCAGTATTGGCTATTAACGACGACTATTATGAAGATCTCACTCCGGAAACCGTGGTAAAACTGATCGATGCCCTCAAGAGTGGTAACCCCCCTAAACCTGGTCCTATGAACCCTGAACGTCAAAATTGCGAACCCTTGGGGGGACTTACTTCTCTTACGTCGAAACCTCCAGGTCCAGGTTTTGGTGTTCGCGATGACCTGTAGATTTCGGAATATAGTGGTCGACATGGTTCATCGCTTTTTTTATACTAGCTATCCTTGTCCTTCGCTGGTTCAAACGGTGTACTTTGTACTTTTTTTTCACATTTGCAAAGGGGATTGTTAGCTGGAGGTGGACCCCCAAATCTCCACTATTGATAGTGAGTTAAGTGTCTAGTCTTAGTAAACTATGCTAAATGAATTAAATTTTTCACTCCTTCATTCGTAATTGTAGTATTCATTTTCATTTATGCCGGCTATTTAAATGCAAAGAGGTAAAGTTTTTTCTAGGTGTAGATCACTTCTCTCCCCCCCGTTCACAGCATTAGCTCTACCACTTGTTTATTATATGGGTGACTCCAAAATGTTTTTCAGTATCTCTATATACAGTAACTAGCAATCCACTTTGCAAAGGTGAAAACAACGTATGAAATACATCGTTTGAGCCAGTAAAGGGCAAGGATAGCTAGTATACACTAATGAGAAAACTTCCTTAATCTAACAATGTAACTTGACTTTGGAAAAATCATACATCAATAAGTGGACTGCAGATTCATGTAAGAATCATATTTTATTAATAATAATTACCATCATTGTCAAGTACTGTGCACACCCTCTTGAACCACTCATTAAAATATCTGTGGAAGTCACTTCATTGGAGGGAACCAAGAATTTCATTGTATACCCCTATAATCTCATCATCATTGTTAAACACTCTACCCTCCAGCTTTTTCTTGATGCGCGGGAACAACCAAAAGTCACATGGTGCAAGGTCAGGAGAGTAGGGTGGTGCTTTAAGTAGGAGTCCAAGCTCATCCATATGGGCCTTACTATAGTGGGAAACATGAGGCCTTGCATTATCCTGGTGGAGGATGATTTGGGAAGTGGGTGACTTTGGATGTGCTTTCTGCCATTCCCCAACCATTGGTTTGACACAATTCTCTATGTGTGTGTTTTTTTTCGTCTATATAGGGATAAATCCGTCGAAATTGAATGGGTCTCTCACTAAACCCTATTGGTTAAATTTATAACTGGTACGTTTTTTCTCCGAACCTCTACAGTTGAAAAAAAAATCACCCATATATATTTTTACATTTTCATCATTGCATTCTTCACCTTTTTTTTTATAACTTCTCTGTACAGTATAAAAGCAACATTGTTTTTTTTTCTCAATTTATACGCCCAAACTATGTCACAAGGTATCAAGGAAACAAGCACGTCTTCACCAAATTCACCAATAGGACGTCCCTATTTAGAGCTAGACCCGGACGGTCCCTCATTAAAAGACAAGTTGCGGGTAACCACATCAACCCCATCTTCTCAGCCGCGTATACAGGATGTAACCGACTTTTCTACCAACACCGTTACGAACCATACCGACACTTTGCGAAATGACCAGGATATCAAACCGTCGCTACCCCAGACGTCTTTGGAAGAACTTCGCCAGTCGTTTAAACGGGAACAACCACTCGGTTTACTAGACCGGTTGCAAACCTTTTTGCCAAACTTGCAACAGGCCAACCAGGAACTCGAACAGCGTCTGGCACAGGATGGCGCTGCCCAAGTGAATATCGAGCAAGTGGATAGTGACGACGAACAGTACATCGAGGTGGACCTAGGCTTGGGCGTGTTTGATGCCAAAAGTGCCCCGGTGACTTCGGATTTTCCGGTGGTGGAAACTGACGCGATACTGCCTACTATCCCAAAACCATCTGCAGGTATTGAGGTATTGAACCCACCCCCTGGTGATACCAAAGGGGATTCAGACGACTGGATGTCATCGGGTAGTGACAATGATACGGACCATGCGGAATAATGACGGTTCTACCTTTTCGTTGGGTTCGGGTTAATGCACTCTTTAGTAATTTGGAGCTTCTCCGACGGATAGCTCTGTATCCCTTGGAGTCACTAGTCGTGGGCAAGGTTCAACAGTTGTGTATTTTTATCAGACTGCGACTATCCAGGGTGCTTTAATAACGATGTTCGTTGTCGTGGCAGTACTTTAATACATTCGCGAGTAACCATATCAGTTGAAGATTTACATCACCAAAAGTTATATTGTGATGGTGAAACAGGAACATTATTATTAGTAGATATCGTGGACGTTTTATCATTATTTGAGGACTGGTTATTACATCCCTGGGACTAGTCCACGGCCTACCATAAAACCTTAATGCCGTCGTGCTCAGGTACAAAGAACACGGCAAAGGACAATTTTAATCACAAAAGTTGAAACAATAAGCTAATAGAGCCGGATGGTAAGAGAGAATGAAAAGTAGGAGAACCGAATAAAAAAAATGAACACCGTACAGTCCCCTTTTTGGTGGGTAAACAAGGATACCACTTTTCATTTGCATTCCATTTTTAAGTGCCCCAAATTTTATTTACCAAAACAAAGCAATTCTTCCACATGATTTTTGATTTCGTAAGAGTGGTGTACATATAGCCGCGCCTTGAAATACCCACTCTTTGCAAAGCTCTAAATCGCGTATTCTAACGGGTGGAGTGGAAGTGGATCGAAAAGGTATCAGATAGGGCAAAGAAAAATAGGAAGTCGGCAGCTTATCCTTTGGAAGACGGTGTATAAATACCCAACCACTGCCTCACCCGTGGTAAATGGAAGAGTACATGCTGTAGCGTACTGCACAGACCCGAGGTAAGCCAATATAAACACAGAGCGGCGGGCATCTGCGTGGCCACGGCGGTTATCAACAAGGCCAGGCCACGAAAACCGTGCATCAAGTACGGGTAATACCTGGGTCGTACTATTTCCACTCCTGGAGCGGAACGAGTAGTGAGTTGGATGTTGCCCAAATGCACGGCACCGATAAGAACGGGCAAGACGAAAGTGGGATCGGGCTGGACCAGATCCATAAACCACAGGGTACCACCGTGGCTCAGTTCGGCCACACTGGAAGTCATACTCAGCAGCGAATCCTTGTAGAATGGAATGGGTAAACCGCATAAACGACGCACCGCCAACGACGTGGTTATAAACAAGGGTATCTGTGCCCATGGTAATAAGAAACGAAACAATGGGGTACAGTCGTGTCTGTGATAAAGTTCCTGTACTTGCCGTTGTAACTGTTGTTTCAGCTTCTTTTGGTATTGGGAAAATTCCCAACCTTGCTGGACCCCGACAGATTTAAGTGAGTGTTGTAAAGTGGTTTGCCAACCCTGTACAATAGGCCGGAGAGAGAGCTGACGGCCCTGAGCCCGCTGTTGGTAAATAGCCACTGGTAAAATTGTCAAGCGAAGCAGTACCGTCCCCGCTATTATACTTGCCCACCAGGGCAAACCATCCGCCAGTGTAGACCAGCCGTCAAAACCGTGGTGCAGGGCTACGAAGCCGGTCTGGACGAGTTCGACAGGTGCCGGTACGTCCGCTGTTAATAATGTGTTCCACGAAGGAGCATCGGTGGGTATAGGGGTCGACTCCTCGTTAGCGTTTGGTGAAGTCCATGAGGGACGGCTGGTGCTCAACATTCGCCGTGGGGTGCAGTGGGCTAATCGGTGTGTAATAAAGAAGTCATGCTGGGTAAATCTCCTAGTTAGTAGGCGTGGTGTTATTGGAAGTGACGCACACTTCACAGCGCCTAGCCTCTGCCCTAAATACCGGGCTGAAGTGGAAAGCCGGATACGCATGGACGTAGACACAAAGTTGTAGTAGTTCAATGGATGAACAGACCTCGCTCCGGTTGATTGAAATCAATACTGGGCTGTACTCTATGATTTTGGGTGCTGAATCACCGCTGGCATTGGTCCATGTACGTGCTTTTATTAGTGTCCATTAAAAAAAAGTAGGAGAAAAAGGCTGCGGTTACGTGTGCTGAAGAGTAAGAATGAGAATACAGAGAAATCAATGGCACGCTTCCAAGTGATCTGGGGAAACCAGTCCGTCTTATTGGACCCTCGCCGTTCTGGATATTACGTCAATACCAAGTAGCGGGAAAATGGTTATAAGAATGAAATCTCCGCAGGACTGGTTGATGCCCAATAGATTGTCCATCTTTCCGACCGTGTTTTTTAAAAGCCCTTTTTTATTCTATCTACATTATCTCGATTCGTTTCGCTATTCGTTGTGACTTTTGGTATAATTTGACGTTTAACTTGACGTGCGTCCCTTTGAAATCCAATAACTCTTCCATCCGAACCAGATGAAGTCGTCGTGGGTACTGACATCGTGTGTGGTAGGGGTGGCCTTTTTCCTGGTGAACCCCGTCCAGTCGCTACACTTTTATCTGCAAAATAAGGTACCCCAATGTTTCGTGGAAGATCTGCCTTTGCACACTACGGTATCCGGTAAGTATAGTTCCCGCTTGGCCAGTATTCCCACTAAATAATACTGTAGTGTGTTATACCCTGAGTTTCTGAATTGTATTTTGCATCTGACTGACCAACTTCACCCTGGAACATTGTGCTCGGTGATTATCACCGCGGTATTTGTTAATGGATTATAGGTCACTACACAACCAAGGAATGGATTGAACAGGAGAAGCGCCTGATTGTCAATCCTTCCATTGGTATACAGGTATCGGTGGACGAACGCCCCACCAACAAACGCGTAGTGAATCAAAAGGCGGACAGCGAAGGCAAGTTTACGTTCACGACGGCCGTCCAAGGTCAGCATTATATCTGTCTCCAGTCCAATTCCAGCAACTGGTTCAATCCCAACACGGTGCAGGTTCAGTTTGACATGACCTTTGGCCAGGTGGAAGGGGACGATGCGTCGGTGAAAAAGTTGGACGACTTGTCCCAAAGGGCCAACAAGATCAACGCCCGCACCCAAACTTTATTAGCCGAATTGGAACAACAGCGCGAGTTGGAGAGCGAATTCCGCACCTTGAGCGAACGTGTCAATTCCCGTGTGGTGTGGTATATTTTATTCCAAATGGTGATGTTGGTTCTGGTGTGTGTGTGGCAAGTGCGTTCGCTTAAATCCTTTTTCGAAAAGAAAAAATTGGTTTAGAACATCTCCGCCCTTTGGTTTTATAACAAATGTCGATATCACCC
>JAOPJG010000801.1:0-16623 GCA_027478255.1 Dispira simplex | reverse complement strand
TTCCCTTTTTCTCGTTTTATTAATAATCTTATTATAAGAGTTATAGTCATCTCTCTTTTAATATACCTGGTTTCTTTTTTGGTATCATTTGGCATTATTCAATTTTTTTTTTTCTTTATTCGGTTTTCATGAATTTTTTTTTTCTCTATTGTTCTTGGATTTTTAACATATATATTTACACAAGCGATGAAAATTGGTGTTTATACTTCCAAATGACCCTTTTAATATAACCATGATTTACTCTTGTGCTGACGTTGTTAATATGAACTCGAATTTCATTTTCATTTTTGGTGGTCTCGAAAATACACCAATTTCTAATACACTACTCCCACTACGTGTAATGATGTAATAGTTTATCTATCGGAAAAAGGTAGGAAAAAAGTTGCACATGGTACATTTAGAGATTGATGTATTTCAATGTGGCCTGGAAACCCTAACCGGTTAGTGGCGGGCTTTTGGTTTACCTTTAGCTTTACCGCGAGAGTGACTTGTACGCTGGTCATTCTCTGAACGATGACGTTTATTACTAGGATGGGAACCCTGGTTGTTGGCTTGGTGACTTTTCTTTTTCCGAATGTGACCATCAACAACGGAAAATTGGACACCTTCGAGTTCCTTGATGCCCTTGAGGGTCTGATTAAGACTCTGCCGGAATTTACACACGCGGGCCCGACTGGCGAGACGAGGTAGTTCTCGTTGTTCGACATCTCTGGGTCGGTAAGTGGCGAGTTTGCTGAGCCCCACATGTTGGTTGAGGTCCCGGTCGTCGGCCAGGAGGATTTCGGCGGGAGTAAGCCCATAACCAGCCTTCTCCACCTGACGGTAACGGAAACGGGTGGGTAGATCTCCGATCATGTCCTCATAGTCCAGTTGGTAAACCTCATCTAGAAGTTCGTTCAGTTTACGGTGCTTGTTTCCCTTTTGCGATGAGAATCCCGCTTCCTCTTCATCCGGTCCCTCGTAGTGTTCACCTCCGGGTAAGAAGTCAGCGTCCATAATAAAATCATCGTCATCAACGCTGGGTTGCTTATCCTTGGCCTTTTGTTTCTTGCTGGTTTTCCGGGGTTTATCCTCTTCTTCCTGGGGAATAAGATCGTCCAAATCGATGTCGTCCGGGAAGACAGGTTTGGTGAGGGCTTCCCCTTGAGGGTCGTAAAATTTGTCATCAAAAATGTTGTTCATCTTCTCGTCGAATTTAGCAGGATCAAAGTCTTCGTCCAAGTCCACGTCTTCAAAATCCAATGCGCGGTTCCCGGTGGCCTTTTGGATGGCTTTGAGTCGGCCGACGATTTCCATTTTCTTGACGTTCTTGAGTCGTTTGAGTTCCTCCGCCCGTTCTTCTTTTTCACGGGCCTTGCGTTCCGCCAACCGTTGTCGGGCCAATTTCCGTCGGTTGTCTTTGCGTCGTACGGAATCCAACACTTCGCGACTGTAGGCCGTATTGGCATTTTCTTCTTCGAAACGTAAATTATACATGTCCTCGAATTCTTCCTGAAGTTCCACTTCATCCTCGTCCTCTCGTTCGCCAACGATTTCGTCATAATCGGGTGCGTCGTCTTCCTTGTTCTTGTCCATCCAACCCCGATTAACGATGTAGTCCAATAAAAATTTATCTTCACCGGTGATTCCCTTTGCGTCGTCCACTCCGTTCCAGGCCTTGAACGCCTCGGCAGCGCTTTGGTCGTGGGATAAACTTTCCAACAAAAAGTTGCGGTATTCCTCCTCCTCCTTGGCCTTTTCTTCTTTGCTCTTGACCCGGGCCACCAACAGTCCATCGTCTTCGCCGTCCGATATGGCCTCGTGGAATGCCTTTCGGATATCTTTTTTGAGCTTTTCCTGTTCTTCCACGTGGGTAAGCGATTCCTTGGCTTTTTCGGCTAATTCAGCATCGGCTGCTTCTTCATCGAATTCGGGTCCCTTTTCCAGTAACGTCTGACGCTGTTGATCCGCCAAATATAACGGTTTTTCCGACTCTTTCAACGCCTTTTGCTTTTGTTCCCATTTCGTCCGTGCCTCGTTCATTTGATCTTCGGTAAAGAACTCAGACTGGGTATCATAAATCCGCTGGTCACGCTGGCGGATGGCCCCCAGGGTTTTCAACACTTGGACGTGGATTTCCGGAGTGGCCAGTTCACCGTCTTCGTCTTCTTCCTCGGACTCACTGTTCTCTGAGTCGGAACTGTCCGATTCCAGTAACCGGGGATCGTCCACTTTATACCCGTACTTGCGCATGCGTTGACGCATTTTTTCCAACCGTTCCGCTTCGAATTCCTTCAAGTTGCCATATTTTTCCTTGAGGGCGGTGATTTCTTCGGCGCGTTTACGACTTTCGTAGTTTTCAGCATACTTTTGGTTAATGGTGAAAACGGTATCTTCTTCGTCTAAGTTTAGGTCCAGCTGATGGACACGAACCTCGTCGGTACCTTCCATGGTGGCGAACGGTTATTATGTAGAAATTGAATAAGAGAAATGAAGTAATGTGAATGGATATTACAAAAAAAAACTAAGGTAAACAATGTCACGCTCTACGCTAGTGGTCAAAGTATCGAAAGAATACAAGCAAGTGATAAAATTTTGATATTTTTTTTCTATGGGATTTGGAATGTTGTGTTACTTGTGTATGTCCAAAATGTAAAAAAAAAAAAATCGACGACCAAAATCTTTGCGGTAATCATTGGGAATACTCTAAAGTCCCGTGGGATATTTATTTTTCAATAATCAATACCTACAGTTGTTGTGGTGTGGATTGGATAAGGTGTAAAAAGGATGCACTGCAAAGGGCGTATTTCTGAATTTAAAAAGAGCCTCACCAAAACAATGCCACGGTGATTGGCTTTGTTAGCGTTATTACTTTAAGCATTTACAAATGATTACCGGCTTTCCTTATCCCCACATTCAGCTAATCAATGCCCAGCTCGTACATTCTCGTTTTTTTTTCGTATACCATTACTAATCCCAGATTCAGAAAGACATTCGAAATTCCTCTGAAACCACTTCTTTCGCTTTGTAAACTATAGCTTCCCTACGGTGTCACCATGTCCACTAGACACCGCCGCCATCTTCGTCGCCAGTCGTGGGTACAAAAGGTTCAAGAAACGCCCCAGAATCTCCTATGGAGGTGGATAGAAGACTTTGAAACGTACGACTGGGATAAACTGCAGAAACGACTACGGTGGCCGTTGATGTTGTTGTGTAACGGACTATTTTTATGTTTACGGCTATTGGCACTATTGGACACCCAACCGACACTGGAGCACGCCAGTATTTTACGGGATCCTTCCCGGCCAGCCAAACCGACTAAACCAGAACGTCCCGGATTGTCCAAAGCACTGGGTTATGACGCTACGTCTTCCCTAGGAAGCGCTTCCACGTGGGGACTGGGAAACATGATCACTCTCCCCGGCGTACGTACCATGGCCGTATGGATGCTCATCCTCGTGAGCATTGGCAATACTCTCTATCTTTTTACGCGACTCCGATCCTACCAAATGCTCCACGCTGACCCACATGATCCGTTGAACAGTGAACATGTTCGTTTGACCGCATTGGATGCCACTCGTCCGGCTTGGGCCGATCGTTGGTACGGGCGTCTGATGTGGCCCCTGATAAAGAATTTAGTCGGTACCGACCAGAGTCGTGCTCATCAAATTTTAGAAATTGATGTCTGGGATCCCCCGTTATTGTCCCTGCATCTCTTTTGCTGGTTTTCACCAGGCCAGATACTCGCCCTGCAGCTTGTCACGCTGGCCAATTGGTACTATGTATTCCCCTGCACCTTGGTGCTAGGCTTCCAACTGCACTACTTTTCTCGGCAGTACATGGCTCTTCTCAAGGACAAACAGATCCTCTTTGGCCAAATGTTCACCGAATACAATATCGAATACGTTAACCCACGTCTACATGTACGTAAAGTGGACCGATCCACATCCACTCATGATTTAGTACCCATTCGTCCTCCCCAATCTTGTACAGTAGATTTACCACTCTTCCCAAAAGACTCACCCGAGATCCAACGCCTATTACACCATAGTCCCCGGCGACCACGGTCCGCAGAGAAAATGGAATCGACTAGACGCAAATCCCGGTTTGGTCGGTATTCGTTGATGCCTAATTACCTGGGTTACGAACGGGAGACCACCGATAGTCCCTTGTCGGACTCGGTAAAGAACAAGAAACTCTACTAGTATCTTTTTTTTTATTCCGTCTCCGATTCCATAATCTCGTAATGACGCATCATACCTCTATAGTGGGGTAACGGTGGAGTTGGAGGTGATTCGGGACACGTCCAATTTAGCCGGGAGATTTATTATTGATATTAAAATAATTCATTGTAGCCACCGCCATCGCCACCGTTCAGTGAAGTGTAAGATTGTGTATAAAAATCATCATTAAAAGGTTGAAAGTCAAGTACGTACTTGAAAGAAACGTAGACAAAAGGTAAAGTTATTGAAATACGTGGATATTATGCTCCGGAATTCCCATATCCAGCAACATTACTTTAGCACTTTCATTGAAAGAAAGGGTTCCACACACAAAGGCAACTGGGTGGTGGTGTACAATCGCCAAAGTTGATCCGATAAGGTCTGGTATTGGTAATGTTGTCTGAGTGATGGGCTGCCGCAATGAGCGAAAGATTGACTGGAGAAGGGGGGCGTCTAAACGCCGTCGGGGAAGGTGATATGTGGCCGTGTGGATAACCCCATTATCGTTGGTAGGTACTGACAGCTGTTCATGGCTTAACACATGGTGTAGCGTGAATTGAGGATGCAACTGGGCCAAATTTTCGAGGGTGTCTCGTAACCAAATGTCCGAGAGCGTTCGGTTACAATGCACTAAGCACACCTGCAAGTGTTGCAATGATGGAGTATTGAAAATAGTTTGTAGATACTGGTACATGGGGGTAATTCCGGAGCCGGCAGCTAACATCACCAGGGATGTGGCCTAACATTGTTAAGGTCAACGGGAGGGGTGATGAGCAATAGATAAATACGGTATGATAGCGGAAAATGGAGATAAATTTAATTATTATGTTTTTTCACTCATGATCACGGCATTGTATATCATCAAGTAGAATAGCTGGTTACATTGTGGATTGCGATAGATTAAGGCTCCTGACAAAGGAGAACATGCATTACGACTTACCTCTTCTAAACGTCCTCGAAACCCGCTATGGATAGGCCCTCGAATTAGCAACGAGTCATTAACGGTAAGTGATCGCATATGGTTTGAAAAGGGGTGGTCGGGATAGATCTGAAGGGAAAAAAACACAAGGCGAGGTATAATATTGAACATATCGCCGTGTTAGAAATACCAAACCTTTTAACTGTATGGTATACGAATATATTTCCCCTAGGATACCAACGGCGTAGTAGCCCCAAAAAACATGTGGATACTACCATGTTCCTTGTATGATTTAATGTTTACATTTTGTCTGCTTACCTTGATAAGAAATTCAAGATCTTTGGCGTGTGAGCTCACTGAGATGGGTGTGAATGGACGACTGATAAACTTGTCCCCTTCCTTCACCCTAATGGATTAAAAGGCAACATATAAGAACATCATGATATCCCCACTTCAAAGAAATGGAATACGTAAAAAGTGGCAAATGCATTAGTCGCCATGTCGTTATGCAAAGAGTCACCCCGACGGTAAGATAGTGTATGTAACGTTGGACGTATAATAGAAAAAAAAAGGAAGAATGACTTACCGTAAGAACACATGGTACCCAGCGTGAATAAGCAAAGACTGGTTGGAAGCCAGGTCAAGGGGGATAGTCGGTTTACATACAACCCGTATAGAATTGTGATTGATGGTATCCACCTGGGTCGCCACAAAAGGTTGAAATCTTGACACTAGCAGGGGTTTCCCCGCCCTGTCATCTTCCGACAACCGATTCTGGGTATCCAATACAGCAGATTTGGTACCTGAAGAGTCACTGGTGACTTTTGGTACACTTCCATCATACTGTTTAAGCTGGGCAGTGTATTCTGCCTGTAAAGCGGCCACCACTTGTTTATGTGCCAAAAGTTCATCCTGGTAGGACTCCAAAATACAGGGTGTACACCCACTCTGGCAACAATCGTCAGGACCTGGTGGGGTAGGTGTTCGGGGCAATCGTAACTTGAGCTAAACGTGTACTCCGAAACAGCGGGAACCGGTAAGTGTCCCGTCACAAAAGGTACTCGAGTTAGCAGGAATGCAACTTGTATTACAAAAGGCGAAAAAAAGGGAGTTCTGCGATGATTATACCCAAATTGTTTGGGAGGGGGTACTTACCGTGTCATTTTCCCTATAAATGCCTACCAAACAGGCTGTTGGTTTCGCTGACGGGGTCGTCGTAATGTTGTTCCGGTCACTTGTAGCATCACGTTTCGATACATGCTGTTGGGCTTTCTCTTTAAGTCGAGCCACCTCTCGGAGGTACTCCAACACTTGAGGATTAGTGGAACGCTCAATGCCACCGTCTTTGCCCATGGTACTATAAATTTGGAATAGAATGCACCGGAATCAACACCAAAAAAAAACAATACGAGAATGGAGAAAAAAAAAGGTATATAGTTAAAAACAGCCTAGACGATCATCACAAGGAGTCATCCTTCAGGTTGGCAGTAAAACCGTCATACTTTGGTCTTCAAAGCACTCTGCTTAGGACTGAAAAATAACATCCTCATTAATACAAAGGCAGTGAAATACGCATAGTCACCACCCTTTCGACTGTGCAGTTAAATCGTTGAAATAATAATGAGGTAGTGTGTTTTGACTTGTGATACTAGCGAAGGAGGATAGCATCCATCGTGAATGGATTACCGGAAATACTTGATTTACGATGTCGCCGAACATAATGATATCATGTCATTAGTGATGGATTAAAATGTGATCAACATGGCTAGTGCAGTTAATTACAACTACAACATGCCATCATTGTTCTATTTTCTTATTAGTATCTACGATAAAAACTGACGGTCAAGATAGTTTTTTTTTAAAAAAAAAAAGTAAACACCATTTCTCACTGTCGGGTTTCTCATTATGGCTTCAATGACATCAGCGATCAACTAGGGTAAAAACTCACCAGACGATCATGTCATTGTACACTGTTGAACATTAATGACGACGAATATATAGGATTCGAAAAGAATCGGAATCAACGACCTTTACTGTGCTAGCCGTTGAGAAACTAGTACCCACAGATCAGCGATCTCTACTTCTTGTATTTCGCAATAGGTGGATGGTAAAAGCCGATCAGTGGCATGTTTTCTAACGTATTAAACAATGGACGAGATTTTTGAAACCATTCTTATAAGTGAATTGTAAACCAAAAGCGGTTTTCGACTGAATCGGTGCGATATTGACCATTCAAGATGATAAGGTTACGTGTTCCACAGTGTCAAGGGACGATGAGGGCTCATACGAAATCTTCCCATACACTTCCCCAATGTTTACCAGTGTGATGATTTACATGCGACTGTTTTCCATACTGACTGCTTCTGTTTACGCTCCCTTGAAAACACTATGTGAATCAAAACAGATGTCGATATTGACCATCCAACCACCAATTATCCATGGCGTAGGAAAATCTAAACACGATTAAACACACTCGCTGTTCCCTCGCTCCTGGCAGACACACTGACCCGTATTTTAGTTGACAGAACTTTGTGGGGGGGGGGAAGCCTACTGTACGGGATACATTTTGACTTCAGGGTGCGAACCTTGCTTCCGATGACTGGATCCTGGCTACCACGTTACCATCCAAAGCAAATTAGACGTGATATTGTTGATGAAAGCAGGGATATGATTCGCAAGGGACGAGCAACTGTCACCTGTAGTCCCTGTCGAAACGAGAAAAAGGAAAACCAAAAATGAGGGGGGGGGGAGGGGTATTTCATCGACCATGATTGCTGCTATTAAGTTTTAGCATCGGAACAAAACGAAGCCAGTCAGTTATACCCAACCCCATTTTTACCATATGCACAACCCCGATTAATAACTGTGTTTTAAAACGGGTTTTTGATGCTGATCACTGCTACTGTTAAACCCTTTGAAACAAGAAGGCCTTACCAATGAGCGCAATTACGGTATAGTATGACCTATAATGAGAAAATTGAGGGTTTTCCCGGAGAGCCAAATTGGGAAGAAAGCAAACGACATCGGAAATAAACGAACTCGGTACCACGGTAACTCTACTAACAGACCCGTTGGATTCCGGTTTATCACCCTTAACACTGACATTCCTTGTTTAAAAGGAATGATGAAAAGCGATGGAATGGTACTAGATGTCACTGCCACTATATCCGATCAAAACGATAGGGTACAAGTCTTGGAATTCCCTTTAACGATTTGTAACCACCTATTTCCGTTCATCAGCTTCGTCCAGATACAGTCATCCCGGTAATATCAACAACCTTGTACACACCAGGGATAGACCTCTGGTTGTTAGATAGGACCCTGCCCAATATACTTGGCACACTCGAACCCTTGCCTTTTCATACTAACCATGGTTTGGAATTTGTCTTGGTAGGGACAATGCGGTTGTTGGTCAAAATGAAATCGAACTACTTTTAGAAACCCGTAGAAGTCCGTATAATAGGCGATTTGTTTTGATTTACGCTGTTAAAAATAGGAGTTTATCTAAACAACCTGCTCCGATTAGACCATCGCCAATGCTTGTTGGCTACGACTTACAAACAATAATATTATTGTTTCAGGGTTAAGGAACGAGGCACGCTATTTCCGTATTGGGGTTAATTGAAGTACCACATTACAGAAACAAGGCACCGGTGGGGGGGGGTCGTTTGATTGTCTGCCCAATTTGCTGCCCGATGTAACCAAATTTTTTTGACCATCACTCAATTTGTAGAATAGGATTCTAAAATGAGGCATTCCACAGCTGAGCGTATACTAAAGTAGCAGTAGACTCAGTGCAAAAATAGATGGTGTTTGCTTTGCCCACACTACCGTGGTACTCACCACAATTGACTCCAAGATATTGAAATGAGTTCGATAAAATATATAGTACCTCGAAAAAAAAGATGAAGATAAGGCAAACGGTTCCTACGATACTCTAGCGATGTGACTTTGGTTCTCCTCTGTGTACGACAGGTACCGGTTACAAGGCAGGCGGGGTGTATCATGCGCTTATTTTGTCAAAAATAGTCGATAGTTTAGTTTTCTTTCAGGTGCCATACGTATCCGTGTTACATACCCATTTTTGGGAAAAACAGCAAGGGTAAACAGTCAGTAGATACATTAGAATAGCACATGTGATGTTTGATAATATTATAGTCTGGAGCCGAGGCCAAGGAATAGACCTGATTTAGTGCTGATCTCGAGGCTGGTTAAGAACCTCAACCAGTCACATCAGGTCACCGAATACTACTTGTATAGCACATCCAAACACATTCGTCTTGGGAGTAAGCGATCCAGTGATGAATACATCACCTGTTTTACTCTTGCGCAGCCGGTTGGCATATCGATTTTCAATCCCATTATGGGGCTAGCGAAAGTTTCCCCCATTTGAAGTAAGTATATTTCGACTGGGGTGATCATATTGAGATCATATGGCGGGTATACGTATTCCTGGAAATGAATCTACCTATGTTGTGGCATGGATATTAGATAATCGACCCCCGCAAGTTTGTCTATCTTTGGTTAAAACGAGTTGCTAACTTTTAATGGCGGGGGATCTACGTGACTCGGTCAGTGTTGCAGTGGTCACAAGCTCAAGTTTCTTTGGTAATTTACTGTAGTACGCAGAAACGCTACTGCACACTGATGGATTCGGGGGCGAATAATTACGTGAAATACTTAACCACATCCAACGGTGAATAGACTCGTAAAAAAATAGGCAAAATATGTACCCGAAAAAATGATTTTACCCCACACTATATAATGGAAGGGTGTAAATTGGTTTCCAAATGTAATACCTTTATATGACGAGGAATACTAGTTTTGATTATTTCAAACGTTTCGAAACACCGTGTGGACTTTCTGTAGTTCCAAATTACTGTTATCGTTAACCGTACTACTTATAGAGTTGCACTATCTTTGCTCCAGCGCTTGGCACGAGCTTGGCATACTAGGTATACACTGCTGAAGCCCCAATGAATACATATCCTAATGCGTACATAAAAGTCTATGACATCATTGGATGCCAAAGACCAAGGCGGAAAATTATAAACCTGCGACTCGTCGATGACGATGATGGCCTTGGTAAATCTTTAGCCAACTGCCTAGGAGTAACGTGGAACCAAAGTCAAGGTTATATTTTATACAAAGGCATAGAACGCCGTAAGTATATACGAAAGCGATGGGTAACAAGGCGAGTTATTTGTCTAAACACACTAAATAGAGGTCACGTAGCTAATAAGTTTTTAATAACAATCTAACAAAGCATTCGTTAACGTGTATAAAAATAGGAAATATCAGGCCTAAACTGTGTTAAATACACAAAAGGAAAGAACCAGGGTGGATAGATTGGCCTTCAGGAGCACCTGTTATTTTCAAGATTATCATTCTGGGGTTTCTCGTTGGGGCTGGCGATTATAGCTGTGATGGAAGGGTGACCTTTCTAGGAGGAAATGATTTCTTCTCCCTCACACATACGGAGGAGAGGGGTTGTGGATATGGGGAGGGTGTTTATTAACCAAAAGAAACTATGTGCTCAGTCGAATCCCAATAGAAAGCTCTGGGGTGGAAAAGCATTAGTGAAGGGGTTTGTCAACCGTACGCGAATCAACTACTATTGGTAAAGTAACCCACTAGCCCGACTATCCGACGCGCGCGTTCCTCCTCCTACCTTTTCGCTGGCACTATTATAACCGAAGTGGAACGCGTTGGTGGCTCACTGCCGATTCAGTTAAAATAAACAAACACTCGCACTAACCCCAACTCAACTCGTCGATGTTATTGGTCAATAATGAATCACTCCCATCCTATCATTTTGTTGATTGTAAACAAACCTCATCGCCAGCCGTGCAAATGTAAACAATGATCCGCCCACCATAAGGCTGAATTGATTTATATTCTCACTGTGCATGAAGTGGTAAAGATTACCGTTGGCATTCATAATGCGCTAGATGCAGCGAATTCTAATCCTATACCAGCGTTAGTGGCGGCATTCATGAGGATTGTTGGTCAGGAGCATAACCCGCCGAGAATAATTAAAGCAGGGTGTGTTGGAACTGTGGAGTTGTTAGAAAAAGCGTGAAATATAATAATGAATGCAAGAAGAAGTCATTTAGGTATCAAGCGTATAAAGTACTTGAAATGTCCGGGTGACAATTTTTTTTGGAAACTTGCGACGTAAGGCTTTGTGAGATTTCTCCCTTGGGACTGATGGTCGACTTTGACACGTTCTCGCAACTCAGCTATCTAGTCAAAAACTAGGGTATCCTACAGCTTGGGGTTTAGTCGTCTCAGGGTCGGTTATCAGGGTGACTCTATAAAGGAGAGCCCTTGTTAATTAATATTTTGGTGCGGATATTGGACCAGCCTACCCTAGTCAGGGGGTTGGACCAGTTTACCTACATACGAATGGTAGACAATTCCAAATAAAAATAAATTCATCTCAAGAGCGAACCCACGGGTAATCTAATTCATCAGCGTACGGGCCTGGTACTTCAGGTCTTCTGTTATTACAGCGTGTCTGTAATTCTATCCACCGCATACGGCTCGGTATACAAAAGGAGGTCATATTCGTCATCGCTTACTCACTCGTGCGAAACAGGAATGCTAAAAAAAAAGTGATCACCGAGCTGACTACAACATTAGGCCATTGTCTTTGTTTACATTAACGTTGGACGGCCACACTATGAAAGCGAAAAAGTAAACAAACCTGACCAATTGGGATGCGATAAATTGTCCACAGCAGTGTGAGTGGACCAAGGAGTGGTGTACAAGGTAGAAGAAGGGTGTGAAAAATATAACCAAGACACAGCAACCCGAATAATTAGACAGAGTCTTGCATGGAGGGGAATGAGCGTACACGTAGCTGGTGGCCAACCTACACTCGTATTTAGGCTCCATTAACAATACTATAATGGAAAGAATGGAGCCTTTGAGATGCTCCTTCCACCCCCTCTCATCGTACAGTCCCAACCCCTTCCACATTGTCATGCCAGGTTCAACGCCTTTATCGCTTATTGGCACTACCTTTTTATCCCCCCTTTCTTTTCCCCTCCCCATCTCATTGACCATCCTTTTCTAGTGGGTAAAGCATATGTGTCTCCTGCTGGTTGTCATAGTGAACCGACCGTTTTCCCCTCACAAAATAATTGGCGTGTGAGGTAAAACCACATACGTGTGAATGTGTGTGTGTGTGGAGAGGCAGCAACTGGCATGACTCTATCAGCCGTTTCGAATACTATGTTCCATCTTAACAAAGGTTAACACCCACTAAACACTGCGGTTCATAAGTCGCGCAGTAACCGCATTGCTTTCGATACGGACGATACTCGAGACTTAACCAACAACGATTCATTTATAAGACCCTGGAGGGCCTCTTCTGAGCCGACCAGTTTATCCTGTTACTGAAGCCCATCGCTTAAGGCAGTTGCTTTTCTTTTTTTTTTATCGATTTATTTTTACAACGCCCTGGATTTACTTGCTATTTGTTCGTGACGTAGTGGCCTAAACATTATTTCTAAGCACGGCAAAGAAAATACGACTCAAGTCTGCCTGTGTCTGATATACCAGACGGTTTGCTTTTTTTTTTCTCACCTTCATCTACTTGTTGTATATAATTGGTAAATATTGGGTAGGATCCTTCAGGTCACTCATCTACATTTTTTTTTCCAAAAGGCGTATTTTGCTTTGTGATAAAATTAACTGGACCTTCTTTTTCCATTTTAGTGATTATTGCAGATACCAGCTGTTCCTGCGTCGTTCTGTTTACCCTATTTCTAGCCTGCTTTCTGCTCGGCATCCTTTTTTTATCGTGGTGTTTTGGGAATCATTAGCCATACTCTGGTGTGACATCACTGTGGTCTTTATGCTCCCATTTTTCCCTGTACCAGTACGCCCTCCAGATTTTACAATTCAGCGGCCCTTTTTCTGTTTCAATTTTCCACTCGGAAGAAACCATCTGGTTGAGTATACAGGATTGTGTACTTCCCCCGTTATCAGGCTGTGTAACTTAAACTGTATTTTCCAGTGGTCGGTCTTTCAACTGTGCACATACACATATACACGCCTACCGTTTCCCACCGTTCTTTAGCCATTGTCACCAAGTGGATTTCAGAGAGGGAAAATCCAGCCCCTCGGTCCCCCAACCTTTTATCACGTTCGTCCGTCCTTTTAACAAATCGATTGGGCGTGATTTGTGACGACACCGTGTCTGAACCTGCACTTCAGTGTACCCATAAACATCCCAAACTCAAGTAAAGTTATCCGCACCATTTAGGTTCTCGTGCAGCGTACCTGCAGTCGGTGTAAACACGCGCAATTAAAGTGGAGCTACCCCGGTGTTCCTTTCTCTGCATTACACCGCTTTGCCGTGTGAGTATACTCCTTGAACTTTTCGATTTATTTTTTCTTGGAAGGCGTCACCTTTCGGAAAGGTGGATTTTGTGTACTCCGCCACCTTTCTCACCTTCCCCACTCCAAGTAACCACCAGGGCCACTCGTTCCCACTATTAATACCTTGTCGTTCGCCACTTTTACACTTTGGCCGAATTTTGAAACCACCCAACAAAAAAAATCAAAGCTTGCGCCATCCGCGGTCATATTATTTAAAAAACCTGTAACCTATCTGCTTGATCACAGTAGCCCTTTCGTTTCTCACAGACACACTGGTTTAACTAGCCCACCCACCCCCCCCCCTCAACGACTCTGCAACAGCGCTGACCGCTATACCTTGTCCTCAGCAGGCATTCTTTAATACTGTAGACCTATCTACTGTCCACAGCCCCTCATCCACAATTTATTTCCTGATTTGCTTTTCTTTGTTGCGGCTCATTCGAGGAAACACTGCTCATTTTTTCATATTCCGTTCAGCACTTCACTCATCTGTTTTCTCACCTTCACTGGTCATCTCTATCCCTGTCACGTTGCCGACCAAGTCAGGCCCTACCATTGGCCTCCTTTTATCTGCTGCACTCTCCGATCGATTCACCACGCTTCGTTGCATGTAGTAGGGGAGATATAGGTCTTGCTCTATTATATTTCAAACCTCTCTCCACGCTATTGTTTTTATTTACATTTTTTTTCCGTTCCAGTTGTTGTTTCTTGATTAATTCTTAAATCCTGATTGGGTGTGGGTTATTTTTTTTTGGATAAGCCTCCTTGCCAATTATTTTCAGCGTACGCTTTCAACCATCACGAGTGATTTTACTGTGGCTGCCTATACATCACATTTTCACATACGGTAGGTGGTTCTGCATTTGAAATAACTAGATTCAACCGGTCAAGGTCGGTACAATCACTTTTTTGCGTTACCGAATAGCAGCTGAATACGGCAACATCAGTTATCGACTATTTTTTCCTCCGGAAATAGCAAACAATACAGTGCTTGCGGGGCATTTTCCCTGTTACTAAACTAAAGAGGGAAACGTGGACCCTTTCCCATTCTCTGTCGGTATTTCTTTCTACGAAACATTCTTGCCCACATGCGTACTAGGTTCTTCTGCCAAACTACTAGACGCTTAACATAACATTCCGAGTTGCACCCTGTTGTTCATAGTGTTGAACCCACGTTGCCTATTCATACCCAATTAAGGACGAATTGCGCTGTTTAGAGTTTTACTGCACATAATATTAGGTACCAGTTAACATTTCCGCTAACATTGCCAAATTCTGCCTTGAACCACTTGACTTATCGTTAACTCGGTGCATTCCGTTACTTGTCATCTATTTTAGGAATCCAGAGGACGTTCTTGGTTTCTATTGTTGTCATTTTTATCGGCTTGATATCTTCGTGTTGCCCTATTGATATTGGTGGTCGTACCCGTTTGCCACCTCCAGAAACTTCAGTCGTTGGTACACCCAGCCTGTCAGAATACACGTTCTTGGTTGGACCAGGTAAGACAACCGAGTGGTAGGGAAAGGTGACAAACTATTGAGGACATTGGTAGGGAAAGGGAAAGTAGCAGTGTGGGGAAAGGGGGAAGGGCAGACTCAAACGAAAGGTGTGGAAGCCATAGACGGAGAGGGAGGGTGAGCGACTATGGGATTGTCATACCTTTCATCGGTGTCAATCGCAGAGTGTGAGGAGCCTTTGGGTTTCGACCTCCTTCGCCACTGTGGCTCGATTTGCTTGCACCCTCCGGCACTTTACCTCCCTTTTTTTAGTGGAAAACGTTCACCCAAAAATTTTCTATGGGCGACTCCACTGTTTTGCAGTTTTAGGAAGGGGTGGAAAAAAAGAGGGCCTACCATTATGTAGAGAAAGTCCAAGCTAGGTCCCTCTCAGTAATTTATTTGTTTACACCCCGTTTTTTAATCGTACCAACTTATTTGTACTAACCCTATCGTTTTTGTATAAATATCTACTCACCGCCGGACATTTGCCAACCCATATAATTTACTTCCAACGTGTACAGCCTCTCCCCTGCATTTTTTTAATTTCATACCTCAAATTGCTTTAAAAACGGTATTATTATTATTGCTACTTGTCAAGTGTAGAGTAAGCCTAATCCACACGGGCATATGTACAAACCATTGTGGTTGTTAGTTTTAGCGTTTGTATTAATAGTCGTTTTATTATTCTTTCTTCTTTTTCTTTAGTGGATCAGCAATTAAGGGGAATTAGTACCTGTTCCTTTATTGTCGGTTTTACCCTGAGTGGCATTTTTTTTGTACCTGAACTATTTCGGTTAGTTGTACCGATAGTGTTTTTATTTTGCGCTTCATATTTTCTTTCCACTACCTCTACTTGTGACATACCCTAGACTCATTGTGCTGCTATATTTCAGTGGCTCGTTTCACACCGTTTTTTTTTCATACCAATATTTGTCTGCCGTTTAATAGGCAAAGTTTCATCATTCCTGCTTCTATTTAGACTGAGATCGTCCCCGTGGTCAACATTAGGACTGGCAAGTTATTCGCTCTTGTTTATCTTTCTGTTCATCCTCCCACATTATTTTTCCCTTTTTCGGGTACTGGTTTTTCCTTTAATCTACCTATCGGGTAGTGGCTACTACTATACTTGGGCTTGTTTACATTTCCTGACTCGTGGGATAATATTGATTGGAGCCACATATCCCCACTGTGTCAACCTCTTTGGTTTACTTTTTTTTTCTCATCCCGCCATACAGTTTCTTGTGAGTATGGATTCGCTATATTCTTCTCCAAGCGGTGGTAGCATGAGCCAGTCTTCATTTATGTTAGGCAGTGGTCTTTCGCCACTTCCTTCATTGTCTTCACAGCGGTCTCTGGTTTTGCCATCGCCAGTGTCCAGCTTAACCAGTAACCTCAGTAATACCCTGTGTTTACCCAACAGTCCTCGCAAGACACCCCGACGCAGTCTTTTGGATTTTCTGGCCAACGCTGCCGACGAAGCCGGTGTCGAGTGTCACATTAAACGGCAACGACTCACCACTCAGGGGGCTCCCAGCGGCTTCTCCCCTTCATATCGTCACTCATTTCATGAGGGATGCACCAATAGTCCCTTGCCACAGTCGATGCTGACTG
>JAOPJG010000800.1:0-16637 GCA_027478255.1 Dispira simplex | reverse complement strand
AGCTCTCGTTTGCTATTCTGATGCATTTGGCCGTAGAACACTTTTCGTATCTTTTGGAAAAGCCTAACGTGTAAAAATGAATCATCTGCACTAATAAATGTACCATCCCCCCCCGCATAACATTTGTTGATATATGGTCATAATCTGACGGTGATGAATATATTTTTTTTTCTTATAATATAAAATATTGGGCAAGATTTTCACTGGCTTGCATGAACAAGACTAGTAAATTTACGTACCACTTGTTCTATTATTTCGTTCACGTATATATATTTTTATTTTTCGTTATTATTAACACAGGGTACAAGATTTTTTAAATTAGCAATTTATACGGGATTCCTAATAGAGTCTTTTAACAAGACAATGTTTGCCAATGCCACCGCTGCAGTTGGTAAGTAGTAGCAGCATCATCGTACCCCGGATTGGAAAAATCCTGACCAAGCGTTTTTGACCATCCAAACTGTTTCATTTGGTTTTCCCATAATTCCAGCTCTGAAGCGTGAGTCGGTCGACAAGGAACCATGACATAAACCATAACACTGTGATTGGAACCAGGGAGATGTGTACTACTCATCTGGTATTGAACGAAACGGGTGAGTAGTCGAGGTAGCCATCTTGCGTGGGTAAGTTCGTAGATAATATCGGCACCTAAAATCACGGTAGCATCAGCCATCTGGACGAGGGCCTGGTCGGCAAGAGTACACCGTGAAAGTCGTGAGTTATCGGTTTGGTTATCATTCTCGTCAAACCAACTCCAATCCAACTGATGCGGACATACGGCCGATACGGCAGGATGTTTGACGTTCAACCGAACATTTTCCTTTAAATTATCGGTAATATTGGTTTGGTAATCGGTCAAGTACACTTTAGTCGCCCCTCGCAAAGCACATACAAATCCCACCAAACCCGTTCCCGCTCCCAATTCCAATACCGTCTGGCGGGCAATCACCTCAGGTTCACAAAGGATCCACCGGGCCATTAACAGCGCAGCACCCCAAGTTTTATAGCCTAGATCTACGTGGGCAAACGCTGGTTCACAAAGACGTAGTGTGGTCGTAGGATCCAAATAAAACGAGCGTATTATGGGTCCCGAAGCGGTATTACCGCATAAATTGGCGATAATTTGGGCGGCCGAGTCGATGACATCGGATGCGGTGGGGATCTCTGGACTGTCACCGATCACTTTTGTATTTTCTAGGGTATTGGTCGTTAGGGCTTGGGTAGCTCGACGCAGGACTTGGATTAACCACGTTGTCCATGCTTGAGGGTTTTGTCGCACGTGGTCGTTGAGCCAGTTGGATTCGGTGGTTAGACACAGTGATTCTTGTGACGGGTAGTGTTTGGGACCAGGCTCTACACTTAAATCGTAGGGAACTACTCTCGAATGAGTGACAGCTTTTCCCACTTGGTCTAACACATGGGTTACTTGCTCCAACGTCAAAGGTTGGATGAAGAGCTGCAACCGTTGGTAAAAGTGTCGGGGTTGTATGGCAGTGGACTGATACAAGGAGAATGGAAGCGAAGGAAAGGTTCGCAATTCCCGAGGCAATAGGGACGGCTCTGTCATTCTTTTAACGGGCCACCAGCTAAAAATAATAAGAAAGGTATAGAGAGAATGCTTATTCAATATTAACAACAAGCAAAGGAATAGTGAATTGTGGTGTGGTTAGAATTTTTCACCTATTGAATTGGTTGAATGTGGCTGCCATTAGTAATTTTTTTTGTAAAAAAAAAATACCCTTGAGCAACCGGATGGACGGCAAGAGAAAGGGATGCAGCGATACTGCATATATACTTATGTCAATCTGATGCTCTTACTATTTGTAGAATATTTTAATTTTTTTTTCAAGAAAATTCTGTTTATTTGAATCACATCACAGTCGAAAAAGGAAATACTTTAAACATCTTTGACAAAGCGGAAATATACTCAGGAGTATGTCACCCGTAGATAAGGGTATATACAATACCAAAGGCAGAGAATCTGAAACTTTTTCAAAAAAAAAAAAAACACGAAAATAGTAAGCCGAGGCTATACATGCTATCAGGAACAGGTCGTAGTAGCTTGATGAACGTTAATAGGACAGGGGTGTCGAGAATGCAGTCTAGTAACCTCTGTAAGCCCCAGTACCCCCATTAGTACTACTACCCTGGGAATAATGTTGCTGGTGGTGATAATGCTGCTGTTGAGGATAATGTTGAGGGTGGGGATAATTATTGCCTCGGGAGCTCTGCCCATGATAGTAAACACTACCTTGAGCGCCGAAGCTTTTTGAATTAGAGTGTTGAGTCGGCTGACCCGAGTAATACGGGAGGGCAGAAACCGAGGCAGCGGCAAGGCACACGAAGATAGCGACGGAGAAACGAACCATGGTGGATGGGAGGGGGGAGAAGAGAGAGGATGGGGTGTGAAAGGGAAAGCAAAGGTGTGAGAGTGGCTGTGAGATAAGGCGAATGAGATGAGAAATTGAGCTGGATGATGATTAAACCCAAAGGTGGACTTTGATGGTGTTTATATATGGACAAATCTCGCACCACAAGGTGAAAAGGTAGAGATTAAAAGGGATGTCGCTGTGGTAAACCTCAACCGCCGTACTGTAATTCACGCTCTACATTGGAGCTAAAATCAACTATTGATTTTTTTTCTGTTCATGGTAGTCGTCGGGACTCGATACCACACAACCGAATACTGGAATTCCATGAAACAATTCGAGTCATTTCGTGGAACGCAACACGGAAAATATCCCTTGACATTATCAGCATTATAGACTGGACTGAAGGTTTTTGCTGCTACAATAGATCACAATGATATCGAACAGGCGACCCTGGTTTAGGAATTCTAAGTACTCTTACTGTGAAAAAATATTATCAAATATCTATATTTCTATACTCTGGCCCATGCGGTGGCCTCGTTGGGTAACAAGAATTCATGTATGCCCTCTCGCTCTTCGAACACTGGCTACTGGAGTAACACCCGTGTACCGCCAATTGCCGTTGCTTTAATCCTTCCTCCCTTATTTTCACTCTCTTTTAACAAAAGCAAGCGGTAGAGTAAACCGGTCATTTGATACAATCATTGCTTGTACTCCTGTTAGAGAGAAGCGACCAAAGAGCATGCTGCCGGCTGAGGAACGTTACAAAGTGGTGTTCTGTGTCGCCCTTGTGTGCTCCACACTGTATACTGCCAGCCCATAGTAATCGTTACGCTGACGTAGTCCTGGCGTGGTGCATTTTCTACGTTTGCCGAAAAATTTAAATCACTGCGTGTTCTCTATGTGTTACCGAATGGTCCAATAGGAAGATATATATCTCGAAATGCCACCCCCCTTTTTGGTTATATTGGAATAAACGACATTTTGCTAGTTGACCTTGTTCGTCCCTATTTTCTGAACTTAGTCCACACCACATTGTAAGTCTTTCCCTTTAACAAATATATAATACTTTTGCCCATATCTTTAATCAAACACATACTGGCTTTACTAGGAAATCACTCATCCAATGAAACAGATATGTTACACATAAAAGTTTTCACATCATTTTTTTTTGGGGGGGGAGAGGTTTGCATGACTAAATATTTTGCCATTCAAATATTCTTTGGCGTGTCCCTTAAGCCCACATACCTTGGAATGACATCAAACCACCAAAGAATAAAAATAATATAAACTTACTAGGCACCGAAAGAATGAAAAGAAAAAAATATAAAAAAATATATCCCACGTCAGACCACTGATTCTCATGACTATTCCAAAATTAACAAACGGTCTGCAGGCCGTACTAAGTTCCTAGTCCATACCTTTGTTGCCAAAACGGCCACGCTGGTTAGTGTGGTTACGGAAATTGGAACCATTGGATGAACGCGAGCCAAATCCACGTCCCGACTCACTGTAGCCACGGGGAGAACGGCGGTCGTAACCCTTTGATTCCCCCTTCCGGTCGAAATTGTTGTTGTACTCTCCACCACGTGATTGGTAACCCTGGTCACCTTGACGGTTTCCCATGCCTCCATTACCACGTGACTGGAATCCACCACTCTGACGGTTGCCGAATCCGCGGTTTCCCCATCCGCTACCTTGGGAGGAGAATCCCCGACGTGCGGGGCCGCGAGAACGTCGCTGCTTTAACAAACCCGCCCGGGCCAGCGCTTCGTCGTCAAACACAGGTGGTTCTTGCAAACCCATACCTTTAAAGGATTGCTCCACCGTCTCTACAATTTCCTGAGGGGAGGCCCTCAAAAAGTCCCGGCGGGAACCATAGAAAGCAAACGTGGAACGATAGGCGTCTTCCAAAATGGCCAATTCGTTATACCCAATACGTTTGAACCATTGCTGGTCCAAGAGGGCCGACGGGGTACTTTCCAGCTGGGCCGCAAATTCATGGCCAAATTCTTCCGCGGGGGTCATATTCAAGTCGGAGAGTTCGTTCAAAAAGTTCATTTCGACCGGATTGAGCAGAATGATTCCTTCGCCAGCTTTACCCGCTCGTCCTGTACGACCCACTCGGTGAATGTACTCGTCCCGACCTTGCGGAATACCAACTTGCAGTACTAAACCCACGTCGGGATAGTCCACCCCACGGGCAGATACATCGGTAGTGAATAACACGCTACTGGGAGTTTTACGGAAACGTTGCGACACCCGACTACGGGTCTCTTGGCGTTTCTTGGAATGGAGAGAAAATGACGGCATGTTCAAACGGTCAAAGATTTCCCCATACAATTGGGTAGCGGTGGTGGTGGGTAAAAAGACCATGATTTTGGATTTAGGGTTTTTACGATGGAACCGAGTGATGATTTCGTGCACCGCTCGAAGCTGCAAATGGGCGGGTATTTCACAGTACTGTTGACGTACCCGCTTGTGTATCGCCACGTCGTTGGGGTCTACCGTGTCAATGTACTTGAAACCGGGGTGAAGGAGATCCCGGGACACCCGTTCAATGGCAGGGGAAAGGGTCGCCGAAAACAGGAAATTGTGACGCTCGGCGGGCATCTTGGAAGCAATATCGTAAATATTGTCACGGAATCCCATATTGAGCAATTCGTCGGCTTCGTCCAACACCAACAATTTACACTTTTGTATCCGACTGCTGAATTCATGACTACTTTGCAACAAATCCATAATACGACCGGGGGTACCCACCACAATATCGGAACGGTACCCATTGTTCAACCGACGCAAGGTTTGACGACGTTCTGTGCCGCCCACCATTGTCATCACGCCAAAACGGTGGTGACGCGCCAGTTTTTCCGCTTCATCGGCAATCTGGTTGGCCAATTCACGTGTAGGCGAAATAATAATCGCCGCGACATGGTGACCCCGACGGAGATCAATTTGGCTGCTTTCCTTGGCGATAATTTCCATGGTGGGCAACAGGAACCCCAGGGTTTTCCCCGTACCCGTTTTGGCCTTGACCAACAAGTCCTTGGTGATGGGCATTTCGCTTAACACCGCTTGCTGCACTGACGACATCTCCTCGTATCTAAAGGTTTGTTTAAGAGCCCGTTGACTGTCCGCCGAGAGACCATCCACCTGGTCAAAACGAGTGGGTCCTTTCACCGTATTGGTACTCTCCGATGACAGGGGTGCCTCCTCCAGCGTAGCCTGAGCAGCACTGTACCATGCTTTGGGAGTATACTGGCCAGTTGTTGTAACTATGAAAAATAGATAGTGATCAAAAGCAACAACAGTGTGTATTATCGCAGATATACAGTTAGTTATGGTCAACGGTGTAGAAAATAGGAAGCTCACACACCCTTTTCATTTGGGAGCTCTGGTGATCACACGCTTTAAACAGTAAACGAAGAATATATGAATAAAATACTTACCACTTGGAAAACGAGGTGCCAGCGACACCAAAGGCCGCGCCAGGGACAAGTTACGACATGGTTGGAGGTTAACGTAGCGTAGGGAACGAGTGAGGAAGGCAGTCGACGGCACTTTAGCGTGCGCAAACATTTGTCGAGCGAGCATGATAGAAATGTTGACAGTTAGTCCACTGCTTGAAACGGTGAAATCAATGAAAACCGGATTTGATTTGAAATATTTGGGATCCTTTTTCTGTCAAACACTCGGAAAATATACAAGCGACCGTATATCTCTTGAGTTGGCTAGCAAAACACGATATATAAACAATTAAAATAAAAACAACGAAAAAGAGGGCCACCAAAAGAATTAGGGCTACTCACCAGTTTGAAAAAAAACAAAAAAAAACGTAAGTGTATCAAGGTAACTCTAATAAATCCTTATAGTATGGCTCCGTGTGGTTTTTTTTTTTTTCGTCAGACGCGATATCCAACCACTATTGAGGAAAAGTGTCATCCACAAGTAAAAAAAAAAAAAAAAAGTAAAATAAAATCGGTCACTTTCTACCCATCTTGGTACTATCCCATCGTATCCACGTGGAAATCGGGCCAGTAGCACGTAACCCCTTGTATATTTTCTTCCCTTCAATAACTTTGTGTGGGGCAGTTTTCTGAAGCATCGTTTTGATATCATAAAGAAATTTTAATTGTAAAACGGAATAAAAATGAGCCAAACTGTCAAATGTCTGTAATAAACCAAAACAAGATAAAACTATGGGGCTGTTCAAAACCCTCACGATTTCCTTAGGAAAGGCTTGCATCACATGACCTTTATCAACCCAGAGAATCCCCAAAGGGCATACCAAACAATTGCACGTTAAATCTCTAGTAATGCTGACAAAGAGTATACTCATTACTTCATATTCTTGCGTTTGCTCTTGCCCGGTCGCTTGGCCTTCTTTTTCAATTTACGCCCTTCGAAATCACCTGTACTTTCCGCGGTATTAGACTTGGCAAACCGTTTCTTACCGCCGAATCCGTACTTACGATCCCGTTGCGCCCGATTCATTGATCGCTTTTTACCGTTAACCTGTTGTTTCTTACCACGCCCCGTAGAACGACCCCCACTTACATCATCATCATCATCGGTCAATTCCACATCAAACATATCGTCCACCCCTTCGAATTCCGCGCCCGATCGTTTGCGTTTCAATGCCTTAATTTTAGCCATATCCCGAGCCTTTTGTTCTTGACGTTCCCGTACCTTTTCCTGTTGGATTTTCTTGCCAAACTTTTTCAGGTCCCGCTGACGCCGGGCATCTTCACTGGCCTTGATGGATTTGGACTCTTCCAGCAACTTTTTGCGAATACGTAACATGTGGTCGTCCGACTTGACCATTTCCGCAAAGTAGTCATCAGGTCGTGAAAACGCCACTCCCGCATCCAGTACTTGTTGCTTGCCTACGTTGATGGCATCCATGGCTTGCGTGTAAAAGGCTAGTTCACGTTTCAGCTCATCTTCGGGGTCAGGCACGTCGTACTCTTCAGTGGCAGTAATGTCCATGGTTTCGATCCATGGTAGCTTCAACTCGAGGTCCGCCGCAAACGCTTTCAATGCACCCTATCATCAAAAATATCATTTACAGTTTAAATCAAAAACCTTGGATAAAAGGTCGGTTAATAAACATAATAATCAACCCCCAATACCAGGCATCATATTCGATACCATTTTACATATATTGGCCACCAAGAAATCTGTATCCCCCAACAATACCTCTGAATATCTCAAAGCCTAGTCCAGATAAATAACTACTATAATACCAACACTACCCACCCTCTCCGGCAAATGATAATATAGTTGGTGATAGTTATAACCCCCAAGATTCTCCCAATGTACTTACGATTCGGTTAATGGGGTCCGCTTTAGGTACACAACGTAAAGCTACAGCGTCGGCTTCGTCGGAAGAGGAGTCCATGGATTCCATATCGCTATCGTTTGGGACTTCTAATCCATTAGTAAACTCCTCGGTAATATCCTCAGCAAATGTTGACATGGCTGGAACGTTATTCGTAAAGGAAAACACTAGTAACGCGATTTATAATCCAACTATCGATAATGAAAAAAAAGCCAAATATACGTTGTAAAAAAATTAAGAGATTATATACTAGTTCACCCGGACTATTTCAGTACATAGCTCGAAAAAAGTCAATCGTTAGCCATGCCAAAGAAGAAAAAAAAAAGAAGCTTGCCATGCATCAGTTTGAGTCTGTTAGCGACAAACCTCGGCTTTTTTTTTATTTCTTTCACACATTCCGTATTCCAAAGTTTTGCGCTTATTATCAAGTGACAAAAAAAATCAAAATTCACGTGATCAAATACGGCAGTTCTTCCAATGTCATCATCTCCTTGAACCAAAAATATGTTTTCCAACTCTCTAAATGTAGAAATATTATTAAAAATAACGAATATAAAAAAAAGGTTTTATTGTCAAATTGACTCGTCATTCGCCTTCATGTCATTCCCACTTCTACAGTAGACAGTTTCAGATCAGATATAATTCCCCCATTTCATTATGGAGGTACCCCCAATATATTCACTGTCCACTCAAAAACCCTAGGCCATACTTGTAATTTTCATGAGACAGAGGTGATCATTATTAGTTATTGCTCATTTCCTTGGCGATTTCAGCGGCCTTGCGGGACACATCTTCAACATCACCAGCCATGAAGAAAGCAGATTCGGGGAGGTTGTCGTGCTTGCCCTCGAGAATTTCCTTGAAGGAACGGATGGTGTCTTTAAGGGGGACCAACTTGCCTTCGAAACCGGTAAACACAGTAGCGACGGCAAAGGGCTGGGACATGAAACGCTGGATCTTACGGGCACGTTCCACAGTCAGTTTGTCTTCTTCGGACAATTCGTCCATACCCAAAATAGCAATGATATCCTGGAGGGACTTGTACGACTGCAGAATGCGTTGCACACCGGTGGCAACGGCATAATGTTCATCACCGACAATACGGGGGTCCAACATGCGGGACTTGGAATCCAGGGGATCCACAGCGGGGTAGATACCCAATTCAGAGATGGAACGGGACAACACCGTGGTAGCGTCCAAGTGAGCAAAAGTGGTGGCAGGGGCAGGATCCGTCAAATCGTCAGCGGGCACGTAAATAGCCTGCACCGACGTAATGGAACCCTTGTTGGTGGTGGTAATACGCTCCTGCATGACACCCATGTCAGTGGCCAAAGTAGGCTGGTAACCTACAGCAGAGGGAATACGACCCAACAGAGCGGACACTTCGGAACCGGCCTGGGTGAAACGGAAAATGTTGTCAATAAACAGCAGCACGTCCTGACCTTCTTCGTCACGGAAGTATTCGGCAACGGTCAAACCGGTCAAAGCCACACGGGCACGGGCACCAGGGGGTTCGTTCATCTGACCGTACACCAACGCAGCCTTGGACTGACCGTCGAGCTTGATCACACCGGTCTGGATCATTTCGTGATACAGATCGTTACCTTCACGGGTACGTTCACCGACACCGGCAAACACAGAGTAACCACCATGGGCCTTGGCGACGTTGTTGATCAGTTCCTGGATAAATACAGTCTTACCGACACCGGCACCTCCGAACAGACCAATCTTACCACCACGAGCATAGGGAGCCAGCAGATCGACGACCTTGATACCGGTTTCCAGAACTTCGGGAGTGGTGGACTGGTCCACGAACTCGGGAGGGGCAGCGTGGATGGAAGCCACCTTCTTGGTCTTGATGGGACCGCGTTCGTCCACAGGTTCACCAATAACATTCATGATACGACCCAGACATTCGGGACCCACGGGCACACGGATGGGGTGTCCAGTGTCGACGACATCCTGACCACGTACCAAACCTTCGGTACCGTCCATAGCAATGGTACGCACAGTGTTTTCACCCAAATGTTGGGACACTTCTAACACCAAACGGCTACCATGTCCTTGCACTTCCAGGGCGTTCAGAATGGGGGGAAGGTTGTCCTGGTCGAACTGTACGTCCACCACGGCACCAATAACCGAACGGACTTTACCGTTGGCAGCTGCCGTAGCGTAATTGCGGGCTGACAAGAGCGACTTGGCTGGGCGATAAAGGCTGGCCCGTTGGGCCATACGGGTAACTCCTCGCGAGATAAACATTTTTGCTACCTAGCACCAAGCAGGTAAAGTTTGAGATAGTATGAACGAAGATAACCGGTATATTAACAAGCACAGCCAAACGAAAAATTGTTAGCATGTGGCTTTTACAGCGAGTGATTTTTGGGGATAGACTAGATGTACACACTAGATAGCAACTCAGTTGTAACCTCGTCTACACAAGATATATTTTTCAAACCACGCGATCAACCACTCCGATCTTGTCAGAAATAGCAGCACTATTACATGATGACTACCTAAAACACGGGCCGATTGATCTCGCGTAGCAGAGGTGACGGGCCCGTTTTTCTTATTCAACCTCATTCCTAAACCAGTCTGAAGAATCAATCCCTGACACATCTTGCCCAGAAAATATTGGTTGAAAGTGGAGATTAAACCAATGAGAGCGTGAACCTGGTCTTACGGTTCGTATCCCCACCGTGGATCAAGTGGATCGTGCTAAAGTAAGTGTAAGGTCGGACAATGGAGCAGCAATATTCGATCAGATCTACTTACCTCTAAACTGTTGGAATAGACGGAATATATAGAAATAACTAAATAAATAATTAAAAAGCAAAGCAAGGGTATCTCTCTCTTACACCAAAGGTAAGACAAACCAAGCAAAAGTCAAAAAGGGGAAACAGCGAAACGGCCTATCGAACGGGTGGATTTTTGAAGGAGTGAGGAGCTCTTCGTTTTGGGGGGGGGGTGAGAAGATTGGTGGTGGCCATTTAATTTTGGGGGGAGGGGAGAAAAAAAATCGTAAGCAGGGTGCTGAGCACACATGGATATTTCTCGCCCCCCCCCCCTCCCAGGCACTGCCCAAGGTTCGGTCGGTGGGATATCATGGTATTTTTTCCTACGGGACGGGTGATTTATTAACCATTGCCTATTTCCTCCACGTGCTATTCTGTCCTGGGGACATGGGATAATTTTTTTTCTAAAGCGGGAACTTCAGCCCGCCAATGGCTCATTGAGATAGGCCAGTCCACATAAAAAACACCAGTGGGAAATATTGGGGTACACATTCTGCGTCCAGTTGGTGGAAAAAGGTGACAGCGAACCATTTCGTAACATTCACTCTAGGTGAGTGGATGGAAGAGCCAACAGTCGCACCAGATAAGACTTACCTTGGTCATTCTCCCACTCGGAGGCATAGAGACCGACAAAATTTGTATGGCTGGATAACTGCTTCTCCCTCCACATGAATATGTGACGTTATCTCTAAGCTTTGGATTAAGTTGCTTGTCTATGCCCTCTTTATCGACCCTAAAGGTTTGTCGAAAACTCCATCCACGTGGATGAATAAACTAACACGTGACTTTAGCTAGCTGTGACTCTAAGCTCCCCAACCCCCAAGGAACCTCTGCACTGCTCTGGGACCTCCCCACTCTCGACACCACGTGAGGATAAACCGTTGGCGATAAATTCCCAGACCAGCCATTTTCACAATTCTGTCTGTATGCTAAGCGATAGCCAGGACTGGCGCAACTGTAACCCAATCCGTCACTACCATCCTACTCGCAACGATCAATGTGCCCATTCCTTGGTTTTACTATTTTTGATATAGCGTTTAGCACGAATCTACTTTAGCCCTCTTGTGCATTCTCTCCCCCTCTCCTTGTTTTACTCGATTTACCTTCCTGCCAGCTATTCGGGTTTCAACAGCTGTGGTAATTCTAAACTAACTACTCGCTATCCACCATGTATTTTCTCCGTACCGCCCGTACCATTAACGCCCTGCGTCCCACCCGGTTCATCCGTTCGTACGCGAGTGAAGCCCCCAGTGGTGCTTCTGCTGCCACTTCCGGTAAACTGACGCTGAACTTTGTTCTTCCCCATCAGACCCTACTCCAAAACACTGTGGTGCAACAAGTGAATCTGTCCGGTAGCACTGGTGATATGGGTATCCTGGCTGATCACGTTCCCACTATCGAACAGTTGAAACCCGGGGTAGTGGAAGTGATTGTGGATTCCAACCAGACCAAAAAGTGGTTTGTGAGCGGTGGCTTTGCCATCATGAATCCCGATTCGTCACTAAATATTAACGCCGTCGAGGCATTTGCCTTGGCCGACATTGACCCCGCGGCGGTTCGTCAGCAGATGCAGGAAGCCGAACGTGTGGTTGCTGGATCAGGTTCTGAACAAGAAAAGGCTACCGCTAAGGCTCAGTTGGAAGTTTACGAAGCCCTTCAAGCCGAACTGTAGTTGCCTTATATATCCTTGCTTGGGCGTCTACGTATTTATCAATGTCGTCTTTTTCTCTCCGCATTTTAACTTGACCAGGTTTCGGTCTGGCAGTAGTATCGGTTTACCCAGATTTTTAGGGGGAGATGATTCCTCTGGTGATCCAAAGGATAGTTCAGACATTGGGGATTTTCCGTAATACTCAGTTTTTTTATTCGTTTGTATGCTCGAAATTAAAAATAAATAAATAAACGAATACCGTGGCTGCGCTAGTGGATAAAAAGTACGATATTTAGTCTTTGGTTAGTGAGGGAAGTCAGGGTCACCATACCGTAAAACCAAGGGCGTTACGAGTGAGAAGGCAGGGCAGCAAAGTGATGAAATCCTAAGGAGATTTTGAAATTCTCAAGGTGCTACTGGGAATATCCAACCACCCTTGGAGATTTCGTTCCATTGAAGCTCTTTCAGCCTGTCGTAATGCGCTCCTCTGCACAAAAAGTTGAAATATACGAAATCCACAGCGAAGGTCCTAACTGTTCATAATGTGCTGCCACACTACTGGTATGATGTAATTGAGTACCAGGCAGGAAATATATTCTTGTAATCAGAGTTTAATAGTCATTTATTAGCAGTGTGGATTACAGTTTTTTGATTGCACAATTTATCAGTGAAGTTTGTTGTGAAAAATCAGAGTTAGTTTCGATTTTTTTTTACTGTTCTAGGCTGATTTCGATGGTTTATTTAAAACCTGTCGAAATTATATCCAAATTTCAGGGTCCATTTTTCCAATATTTGAAATAAAGTCGTACTTTAGTTTTCATACAGTTCAGAATTTACTTAGTTTGAGTGAGAAATTTATTTTGAATATTGTTTTGGTCCACTCAAGTTTTTTCAACTTGTTTTACGTGTTTAGTTCATATTGTAGTGATCTCGAGGGCCTCCCCTTAGAGGCTCGCCCCCTCTCGCCAGAAGGAGAACCACTTCCCTTCGTTGTGTAAGTATGGGTACAGGTGATTCTGACTGGTAACCCCGAGCTTAATCAATTCTGGCCCTGCTGTGTCCAGGAGACGAACCTTAGCACGTTGCACATAACAATGGGACGCGCACAGGTAGTACGAGGACCACAGGAGGCCAGGAGACATCCACGCAGGGAGAGAGACGAGTACAGATTGGTAAACAGACAGTTTACCAATGATCCCCCTGTCTTACATTCGAGAGCACAAGAAATTCCCAACCAGTTACCCGTCATATCTCTGATAAATAGGGCCTATCGACCCCTCTAAATCTAGATTCCTCATGTGTATTACAAATAAATATTTTATACCCTACGTTCCTACTTGTTCATTTATTGAGATATCCTACTCGATTTGTTACAATATCATTTGAGAATTTATATCAATTGTTTATTTTGTTATTAGATATTTGCTGGCCTCCAATGCCAACAGTTGGTAGTCCACCCCCAATTTTTTTTCCTCGTCGGGTATTCCAAGAACGCACTACGATTATAGGGGTATATAATGAAGTCCTTGGATCCCTCCAATGAAGTGGCTTCCACAGGTGCTTTGATGAGTGGTTCAAGAGGGTGCACGCAGTACTTGACCATGATGGTAATTATTATTAATAAAATCTGGTTCTTATGCGGATTTCTCTGAACATTTTTTAAAATTAATATTTCCAAAACCTTGGAACAGGGACTGGAGGACACATCATCCAACAAAGGTGAACAGCTCCTTAAAAGTGAAGCTGATTCAATGACACAAGTCAGGGCATCTTTAATGATGATGTAACCAACTACACAAGGCTCTGTGCTCCTATCATTCAGCCAATTGACTAATATTTCATGGAAATTGTCTATGTTTTTTATATACTAAAATATACTTTATATTATTGTTATGGTTATGTTAAGTAAGGGAGCATGGTTAGAGAAACTAGGGTTCCTCATGAATATATTAGCATACTTATTCTGTTCAAAGACTTGGTTACCTATTCATATGTCCCTGTCATTTTAATCAGTGATTACTGGTATCTAATGACCCAAATCCTATTACAGTATTTTATATTGATTATCTGCTGTTCTCAAATTTATGGAAAGCATATTTAGTGGGTAGTGGCGCTCGTTGAGAATGTATACATAAACGTTGGCATTAGATCTGGTTAATGCTTTGACATGTATAAGAAGGAAGGCAAAGGGAAATTCTTGACCTCCAATTTTCTATATGTTCCTCCCTTGCTCAATCTCTCAATTTTTGAATAAAGGGCTAGTGGTGGACAGAATTACCAGATATCTGCAGGGGGAAATAATACCAGTGGAAATAGTGTAAGTGTGTAATAAGTGTAAGACCAACATCGCCTCCATAATTATTGCAGAGCATAGGCTGGGCGCATTCGATTTTGGAAATTGAAAGAGTGTAGACTTGGCCAGGGTCTACGCGCTCGTATAGTACCAGTGTACAATTAACTCACCATTCCTGTCCTATCCATTATGGCCATTGAAAAAATGGTGAAAAAAGTGGTATTTCTCTGTCAGCAGCAGAATGGGGATCGAATTCTGCCGTTACTCAACCCAATCAAAATAGTTCACCTTGGGAGTGGAAGAAATTACTTCACGAATTACAGATGCATCAATGATAACTAGGTAGACCAAGGGTTATAGCATACAGTAATTTATTGATAAGCTGGGTAGTAATGAATAGTATATAAAACTGGAACATATCTAGATGTGTGGTAACCCGAAAAAAATACAAATACATGGGATATTGAGAAATATATACCGCAAACACCTTCAACTACACCGTGTTCCTCTTCCATAACAACGCTAGATAAGTTTTAAATGTTCAACTTGGGAAACATGACTGCGTAAAACTTTTCGGTAACTTCTTTCTCATGTTCGGCACGTTCTAAAAGTGGGTCATGAAACTCAACGGTGGACTCTGTGGTATTCTTACTTTTGTTCTTGAAGTGTCTCATACGCAACTGCTGGAGTAAACTTGGCTCCACTTCTGTATTCTTAACTTGCGGGTCTGACGCCAATCCCTGAGGATCCGTACGACCAGTCCTTGGATGCGACGGACCAGCAGTACCCTCGACCTCGACCTCGACCTCGGATTCGGATTCGGATTCGGATTTGGATACTTCGTATTTGATAGCACCACTCCCACCTTCCCACGTGAAGAGTGCGTCCCGTAGATCATGGAAAAAGCCTCTAAGACGTCGAAACTCCGGGCGAAGCTCATTTAGAACCACGGTGAAGTTATTCCGGGAGTCCATGTGGAGACGCTTCATAACTTCAATGGCTTCGATGGACTGATTCGAGACCCACTGGTGAACTATTTTTTCCTCAAATGAGGGATGGGGTGCTCCACCTTGTACAGGTTGTGCTTCCCCACGTTCAACCAGATTCGCTTTGGCTGGGTCAAGTGGTGCCTTCCCTTTACTCCCACCGGCTACACCCTTGGAAAGCGGGGGGCGGCTGGTGGTATTTTTTCCCGTCGCGGTTTTCTTCGGTTTAGTAGTCGCCGGAAGTGATAGTTGACAACGGGCAAACCCGATGATGCATTTCCAAACAAAGAGATATAGGAAAGACTCGCACTCATCAATAAACGTGAGATGATCTGCGTGACCTGCAAGGTTGAGAATGCTCATAAAGGGTAGAGTACCCGTGCGCGACAACATTTGGTCCATTGCATCGTCGTTCTTGAGTCTGGCATGATCAAAGTCGATCAACAATGGTTCCAGAATCTTTTTGGTTTTACCTGGCTCCTTCAGGTCGGGGATTTCGTTTTCCACTACTAGTACGTTTCCCTCAGATAGGTCCCGGTGGTAAACATTATAATCTTTATGGAGTGTGCGGATGGTTAGAAAGAGTCGTCGGAAAAAGTGCTCCACATCGTGGTTGAAGTCCGATGCCTTTTCAGGAGGGAGTTTAGTGGGTACCTCAGATTCAGTGCCATAAGGGTGCAACCTGGTCATTGGTTCACCGGCTGGGGTTAGGAGTAGTCTTTGGTGAACACGCTCGACCCAATCCTTGGGCTCGTCGACGTTCTCGGGTTTGGTGGACTCTCCTTGACTCGCCGATGGACTACGGTCGGTGACCACCTTGAGCTCACCGCAATAACGTGACATCGTGTCATAACACCACTGACCCGTCCGGCCCGTATCCCCGTGCACGTTCTCTTTTCTAATGCAAACCGCGCCGCCGTATTTCATCTTTGGAATCCCTGTTTCCGTCGGAAGGTTCAAATCGCGGTCTATTTTTTCGATACGTTTGAAAATCCGCACTTCGTTGGGCACTTCGACCTTATTTATTTTGCCATCCACCTCGGTCCAGGACTCCTTAAGAACAAACGCGGATTTTTCTTCGTCGGGCAAGTAGGCCAGATGACAACGAGTGCGACGTCCGAAAAGGTGCCCACCGGACGTGATTGGCTCTGGGTCAACGTACACAGACTTACATGGACCTTTAGCGCCTTGCTCGTTATTGCTCT